>JAVLVB010000556.1:433484-447694 GCA_032876305.1 Orestias chungarensis | reverse complement strand
CACACACACACACACACACACACACACACACACACACACACACACACACACACACACACACACACACACACACACACACACATTTATACATATATATCTAACACATATTCCACAGTGGGTAAATGCAGTTATGCAACACAAGCTAATGTGTGTTATAGATTAAACCTAAATCCTACTTCATCCTAAAAGGACAAAGTATAGAATAACAATGATTTAAATGATATAAGATAAATCGGTGGGCGTTTTTTGTTTTGTTTTTGTGTTGATGGGTGGGGTCAGTGGTGGATCCCTGGTTTAATGCATGGATGGTCTTCATGGTAACAAGACGGACTAGCTTGCAAGCTTTGTGCTTTGCATTGATTTTATTTACATGGCTTACACGTCGTCATAAGGCGCTTTAAAAGGGAATCACAAGATAATTCAGCTGAATCCAAGCATGAATACAAAAAAAAGCCGTTCTCCTCATGCAATTAGAAGCGATTTCTGCAGAGCTCTACATTCCTACCTTACAGTCTGATTCATTTTAGGTAGGGTTACATTAGTGTTGACAAATGCAGATGCTGTAACTTAAGGTGGATTTACTAAAAACAAGCGAGACGCTGAAATCAAATCAAAAAAATAAAGAAAAACAAAGTAAAATGTTGAGTTTTCCAGCAGGACTTAAAAGATTACCTCGACTCCACCACTAAATCTTCCACATCTGTGTGGTTCAGGTTTACCCTTGGCTCCGTCTGGCAGGAGAATCGCCAGGCTTTTCCAGACCGTTTAAAAATTTATAGATCTGTGAAAAAACATTTAAAATCGATGCAAAATCAAAATCAAAATTAAAACTGGAACGATGAGTCCGTCCTTCATGACCCGGTGAACCATCCAGCTGACACACAAACATAAATCAATGAACATATGTGGAAGAAAGGAGAAAGATTTAGGCTTAGCAATTTCAAATAGATAATAAAAACTAGTCTTCACAAGCTGTACTTGTTTCTGAGCGTAAAACTTCCATTTAAATCATATTAAGACGTATGAAAAAAAGGAAGAACAAGAAGCAGAAAACTTAACGGATCAGTTTGGATCAAGTTCTTTGGTCCTCAAATACAATTTAGTCAGCTTTATTATTTATTTAGTTGAGAGATTTTGGTGCATTTATTAATAATCAAGGAGGTGCATGAATAACCATAAACCCTGCAAGTATGAACATGATCAGAGGCCGTCTGGTTTGTACATTTTCAGCTGTTTGAATAATTTAAGAAGCTCAAGTAAGTCTTTTTTATTGTTATTATTTGATGTCCTGATTTTCTATCAAAAATCTGTTTATTTAATTTTCATTTCAATTCAATTACGTTTGTTTTTATTGCCTCAATTTACAGCATATGCCATCGTTTTATTCCAATCATGTATAAACTCATACCTGATCTATACACAAGAGACACAGAAACAATTGTCAGGGTTTCATATTTAATGACAAAATAAGAGCATAAATACATGGAGATAAATGAGTAACTTATCAAATAAATATTTATACACAGAATTTATTATATGTGCATCAATAACGTTTTGGTTTCCGCTTAAAGTAAAAAACACATGAAAATGTTATAATTTGATACTTTATGTTTTAGGATTTTGACTAAAATTAAACTCCTATATCAGGGAGAAGGGGGGGGGGGGTCTATGGAGACAACTATACAATTATTTCCTCCATGTTTGCTGTAAATCTGTGGTCCATATCTAAACTTTAAATATGAAATACGGTTCAATCATTTCTTGAACATTTCATAACGGGACAAATAGTTCCCTTCATCAGAGACTCTCGATTCTTGGTAACGGCTATTTCTTTCATTTTTTTGTTAAACTCATCCTCATAGTTTCTCAATAGAGCTTAAATAAAGCCGATTAGACGTGACTTTTGAAGTTCACTGGTTATTGGAGATAAATCCAACTGTGATTAACTAATAAAACTGACATTGTTCTTCGTTTGCTTTGCTTGTTTGCATTAACTTGATTTTTACGCTGCATATGGAGTCGATTAGTCGCTTGTTACTCCCTTCAGATGGAAGCAGATAAATATCCCAATATGGATGTAAACATGCAAAAGCCCAGCTTGACGCTGGCGACTGATTTCTCCCACCCACCGAGGCTGGATGTGCATTCCACATCTGCAAGCTGCTCAGAAGACGAGATAATGGAAATCATATGAGCACCAGAGCCTTGAAGAGGCCTGGAAATGCAGGATTGCTGCAATCAGCCCCTGGCAGGTTTGAGTTTTCTTGGTCGTGAGGCGTCTCTGCTCATTTCTCCAGAACCCAAAGTGGAATGGCTTCAGTAATGTGGTTCATAAATCACGGCGAACTCGGCAGAGGTCTGTTCAGAATCTCAAGCACCTCCAGCTCTGAAGCACTTAAGCTCCTTTCTGATGCCATGGATTATAAACAAATTAGGTTAAAGGATAATTTACAACCAGCAGGACATTATAATCGTAACAAACGCCAGATCGAAACCAAGTGTCTGCAGAGCTTGTAGGAACACGCTTCTTTTTTGATTTGATTATGTGCAGCGTGAGGCAGAAAAGGTAGTTTATGAATAAAAAAGATACATCTGGACGCAGATTTAGGAGGATTAGCTGTGGATGCAGTTTCCGCTGTCCCAAATCATCCGAAGACGACGGCCCAGAGATGAATACATTTTCTGCAGATGAAGTCACAGCTGCACACTCGCCGGGTATGCAGCTTCATCCCCGTTAGCGGCGCGGGAATCTGTGTTCAAATCTTCAAAAAAGGGGCTCAACACAACTTGAGGTTCATTTTAATAAACTCCGCATCTATGAAGGTGGACGTTCGGCTCTGCACGGTTCAAACTGAGCTCTGGCTTCTCCCTCCATCAATTTCTGATGGACCAGCCTGTGTTTCTTCTTCATGTCTTTCAACAGAAATACAGCTTCCCTGTAATCTTCCCGGTTTAGGCCTCTGCTGCCGACAGCGCTGCCTGCACGGAAAACCCAACAAACCAATGATTTCAGTTGTTAATAAACTATTAAGTATTCAAGCTGTCAACCTCGGTGTGATCAGGGCAGCTTCTGTAAAGACGCCTGACTGGCTGCTGTAAACAGGAAGCTGAGACATCGTCTACAAGTTTGCTTTGGATCTAAAAATCATTGTTTACACTGGAAGTTCAGGAAGGCTTCAGTAGATTGTCGTTTATTTAATAGAAGCTCCGGACGAGGAATCACATGCTGATCACTCAGTTCAGATTGTTTTTGATGCAGATCGATTTGTTCTGCCTGATCGTTCGTGCTGCTGACTAAAGCCGACCGCCATCGGGCCTCCGTGTGAAGGGTTTGCAGCTCCAAAGCGACGCTCAAGCCCAGAAGGAGAACGTTGACGTCTCACGGCGACACCATGTTTCCTATACTGTTCCAACATGGCCGCCGTCTGTGGACGGACGTTAAAGTCGTCGGGCGACTGGAGAGCCGACCGTATCGTCACGAGATCAGAACCAGGCGAAGGAAGCCGAGGAAAAAGAGGAAGCTAAAGTCGGCACCGCTCGCTTCGGACGTCGTTTACGTCCAGATTTAAAGAGGACGGCATGACCCACGTCTCACGTTGATGACGGAGAGCTGAGCTAAAGTGACTTCGGGGAACTTTAAACTTTGAAGCACAACAAAAGTAAAATAAAAAAATTGTGTTTGATCCGAACATTTTAATTGAGCATCAGGACAGAGTTGCTCCCCCAGAGCTTTTAGCAAATAACTTATTGAATCTTGTGTTGAGTGCAATTATGGAAACGGAAAGTCATCTATTGATTAACAGGTTAATGACACATTTAATTAATGAAGTTATTTACTTATTGTAACTTTGCCCTCTTTACTCTTCGTAAAATAACGTCAGTTTTTTGTTGCTGAAATCTGGCTCAGTGTTGTAAAGGAAAACTGACAACTATTGTTTAAGGGGGTTTGTATGAATGATTAACAGCAAAAGAGACCCGTGCATACCTAAGGCTACAACTTTGACTGTTGTGCTGTCTTTGATTTCCTTGATCAGCTCTTCGACCTTTTGACCCGGCGGCTTTGTTGGTCTCAGAGGCGGCAGCTCCTTAGTCTGTTCCCAGAAAACCAGAGGAAGGAAAGTCAGATCTATCAGAACCTGGAAGCAGAGTAAGATGATTGGTTGGGGCAAAAAGCGGCAAAAAAAAAGCGAACCCTCTTCTTGATTTCTCGGTACGGCGTCTGGATGCTATCAAGTCTCGGTTTGGAGTCTCTGTAGATGATCGGATTCCTCAGAGTTCGCTCCAGCATTCGAACAGCTGTTTGGATTCCTGTGGTGAGAAAAAGAGCAGTAGAGCAACACGATTCTCTCCGGGACGAATGTGCAGTCAGAATCTAGCTGTTTCTGTGCCTCCGCACCGATATAAGGAAGCGGGTCTGCATCCATTATCATGTCGTGGCTTGTAGTTTGTTCTGGACCGATTCTGGTTCCCTGCTTGTTCTGTGCGGGTTCATCTTCCGTCTGTGCAGGAAGCAGAAAGACGCATAAACCAAAGCGGGACTCACGCCGTTTAGTGTCTGAACAGTAAACTTTTGCACACCTGAGTAACAAAGAAAGCTTCTGTGCTGCTGCTCGGGCCCTCGGACGGTTCTGTTCCCCTCTGGCGCCGTCTACTCTTGTTTGCCAAAGTGCTTCCCACGCTCACAGCGTCCAGATTAAACCACCCCTGAGACAGATTTGGGGTGTTTTCTTCATGCTGCCATAAGAAAAGATCTAATCTCTGATGTGGTGCTCAGAAATCACGCGTCCAAAATATGGTGCAAAAGTATTCATACCCCATAAACTTACTAATGTGAACTTTTCTCATGCTACAAAGCAGGATTTCAGTTCTGCTGGAGGTTTCTTCCCGTTAAAGGGGAGTTTTTCCTCTCCACTGTCGCTACGTGCATGTTCAGTGTGAAGTCAAGCTACCGTCTAACATCTCTAGCTTGTGCTCCTCTTTTCGGGGTTCTTGTACAAATAGGTGAAAACATCTGAAGTAAAACCAAACCGAAGTGCAAATAGCTTTTCAGACGCTTATAGAAGCTTGTTTTGATGCAATGATTCTTGAATGCTGATAAAACTCCAGATCTATTGTCACATGTTTTCAATGGCGTTCTAATCCAAATCTGGATTAGAAAACTTGTCAGAATGATTCATTTTTGTGCTTCGGCACAGGAGCAGGACATCTTTTATGATGTTCTGAAGTAAGTGTATGTAAATGGACACATTAATTGAGTCCCACAATTTTCACTGAAAACTGTGGTAACGAAGACGTTGGCGTATCTTTGCAGCTTCCACATTGGCTCGTGTGAACTTTGGCTAAAAACGATGTTTTCTTCCTATTTAATGTGTGTGTGTGTTTATACACACAACAACACAGATATAATAAAGTTAGAGGCTTTTCATGTTGGAATCTGGAGTCTTTACCGAAACTAAAATCCTTCTTTCTGTTCATGTAATCAAATGTTCAAGCAGAAAACACACAACCTTCCATCCTGGGTTATTAGACGCCGCCTGTGGGAGCTTCACCACATCTTCAGCCTTCTTCCATCCTATTTGAATTCCCAGCCTCTCTTGGAGGGAACGAGTCAGTAAAGATGTTTCTGCTGGGTTCAGACAAAAACACGACTGATTTTTCCCCCCGGTTCAGTTCACCTTCGGCGACGTGCGAGTAGAAAACAAGGACACCTGTCTCGTGTGTGGTCAGAGGGTTTGAGTGAACGTCTAACCAGGACAGCTTTGGGAAAAGAACAGCGGCGGCGAGCAGAGCTTCCTCCGATGAGACCTGAGGACGAAACTCTGAGCAGATGAGAGCGGCGGCCGCCCACGGATAAAAATGTCCGACATGCACACCTTGTTGTCGGCTAGACTGAGACGCAGAAGCTCAGGCAGAAGCAGATGGGAACCGCCGCCGCCCGCTCGGACTGTCTTGAGGAACTCCATCATCTTCGACTGCCCGTCAGCTTTAGAGTCTGAATCACGGAGGAAAGTGCAGGATTTCAGGGTTTCTTGACGTAAAACAGTGAAAGCATGAAAACACTTTATAATTAGGCCCAATATTGAGACGCCTGCAAAAACCTGAAAATCAAATGAATGAATACGTCGAGGTTTGGAGACCTGAAGTCGTTTGTGGCTCCTTAGACAACATACAGGGGCTCCTAATAACTGTTTCTTTTTTATTTAAAGCTAATCTAAAGACTTGTCTGACTTATTTTCACGCAGCACATATCCAGACCATGTCCACAAGTGAACAAGCTTTAGTATTTCAAGTCAATTCTCATGCCAACAGGAAGCAAACTGTGTGGTTTTCCTGTCAAAACTGAATGGAATGATGTTGTTGGTTCATTTCCTTTAGTGGGCATGATAACTTATCATTTCCTGTTGCTCTTGTGGCTCTAAACAAGTTTTGCTCAGTCCGACTGGAGGCTCGGACGTCTCTCTGGGGATCGTAACGGTTTCTGTCTCCTCGTTCATAACAGAAACTCTCCTGCATGTGGAGGAACAGGAAAGCAGGCCGCCGACCTTCACAGGTCCGGATGTCACCGACATAGAAGTACGAATAGAAGTTAAATCGCAGATTGTATCCCATAGTTTTAAAGGGTCTGAACGGTGACGTCATTTTCGGGGTTTTTTAACCAACTTTTAGGGCATCAGCGTGAGACCTGCGTCATAATCGTGCAGCAGAAGAAGTCAGACGTGGTGAATCAGGACATCCGAAGAAGCGGTGTCAAGTTTAGCTTTGTTTTTTGTTTTTCTCAGCTTCCTTCATCTTGTTTAGCGACTTTAACACCCGTCCTTGCCCACGTTCTTCTTTTGGACATGCGGGTCCCTTTGGGGATTGTAGGCCGTTCACACTGAATTGTTACGGTGGTCGTGTTTATCACCAAAAATAAAATAAAATCCTGTTTCAGCAACTTTGTGGTTTTTACCTTCACCTTCGTCTCGCCTTAAAGCAGAAATGAGCGCAGCTTTTAAACTCTCCATGGATTCCACGCAGGGTATTTCAGAAATGTGGTTCCCCTGCAGGTTTAGATGCTTGAGCCTGTGCGAAGCGTACGAACACGTCAGCGCTCAGAGTTTTAATCACGTCAAAAACAAAGACAAACAGTGATTAAGACCTCTTTAGGTTCACAAGGCTGTAGAAGACCCCAGAGGTCAGCCTGTTGTCATCAAGCATCAGAGTTTCCAGGGCCTTGAACTGCTCGCCTCCCTCTTCAGACGGCCTCAAGGTACAGAAATACACGAATCAAAAAGTTTACAATTCATTTTAAATATAAGATTTATGCATGGACACCAAACGGAGGATAAGCAGTAAATCATTAGAGTAGTGCAGCATTTTGGTTGGTAGGAAAGCTGAGTAGAAACAGGGTGTTTTGAATTAGAGATGGAGGATTTTCTGCTCTTCTGCGCCACCCTGTGGTCACATTCAAAACTATCTCCCAAAAAAAAGAAAGAAACAAAACCAGACTGGATTTATTCTTAGATGACAGAACTACATCTATCCTCACCTCCTTGGATCAGCTGTTTTTATCTTTAATCACCACTAATGTGAGCTTACTGATCAGACTGGTCTCTGGAAGAGGCGCCAAAGCCGGGAGGAAGACTGCGGAGCCGGTTTCCAGTCAGGTGAAGAGTTTTAAGACGTGGAATCTGACCGAGGAGAGGAAAATCCTCCGCTGGTAAACAGTTGTAGGACAAATCTAAGACCTGGGAGTTGAAACGCATCCGGTCAGGAATAATCACTCAGCTGGAAGTTTATTCAAATGAAATCTTACCTCTACGTGGGGAAACTCGGCCGCTTCAAAGTCCATTTTGCTGATTCTGTTGAAGGACAGATTGATTTCTCTCAAAGACTTGAAACAGCTGAGGGATCCTGCAGAGGGTAAAACAAGTTTTCAAGTCGAGCCGAATGGAAAGAAGATCCGGCTGAAGATGAGTGAGAATTGAATGGATCACCTAAGGAGAGGAAGTTGTCGGATGCATCCAGGTAGGCCACATTTACGAAGGCCTTCAGCTCCTCTGGCTCGACCTAATCGGATTAAGGAAGATGCTCAGTCTCATGTCCCAACAGAAGCTTGAATCCCATCTGTGAGATTCTTACGTGAGTCAGGTTCTGCTCGCTGATGTCGACAGAGCAGAGTTGCGGCGCTTCGTCCACATCGTGTAACTGGAGCTGCAAATACCAATAAATTACTGATGGGTGGTTTGAAATGACATAAACAGTGAGGTGTCAGCGTCTCTCACCAAGAAGCGTCCATCCAACCTGATCCCTCCAGGATAACGAGTTTCGCTGAGAGTCTCCTTCGTCTCGCTCCGCTGGCTGCTTTGCTGCTCTGGTTTCTTGTGCGCCGTGAGAAATCGACCAACATCTAGAAAATAGAGACTGAGACTCAGGGAAACAGCGCTTACTCAAACGACACTTTAACCGGCACCAAGCAACTTTGAGGAGGGTGGCAGGAACCCTGCCTTCCACACTAAACAACTACAAATGTGCTGACTGCTTTTCTGCATACGTCTCTTCCCCCGTTTCTTATCTCCAACATCATCATCTGACATTGTTTCGCCACAATTAGATTCATCCCCTCAACACTTTTCCAGGATTACAATCATCTCTTTTTGTTTTGTTCACATCCAAGATCAGATGATTGTTCCCACAAAGCGTTCCACCATCTCTTAGTACTTAGCATCTCCTCCATCTCTGATACAGCCGACATCTGCAGAGTCATCTGAGTGTTTCTGTAGATGACAGCAGTCTGACTGGTACTGGAAGTCTAAAGTGTACAACGTGAAAAGGAATGGTGAGAGTACAGTGCCCTGTGGTGCTCCTGTGCTGCTCATCACCTGGTTAGACACAGTCCTTCAGTCTGTAGGTCAGGTGGTCATTGATCCAGGCGATCGCTGAGGCCTCCACCTGACTCTTCTGGAGTTTCCGACGGAGAAGATCAGGCTGAATTGTGTTAAATGTCACAGAGCTGCCTGCTTTGTCCAGGTGCACACAAAAATGCATTCCTGATACTCTTGCTGAGTCCTTGTCAAGCTGAAGTTCATCCCACTTGTTAGCTAATGATCTGAGATTGCCCATAATGATGGACGGTAGGGAAGGTTTGAAATTTCCCCCTTCTTTCTCTCCTCTCTCTGGGTTCAGTTGTCGTATTGTTTCTGCCTCTCCAATATCAAATCAGCTGCTCCCTGTTGTAAATCGCCGTGTTGCTATGGTTACGCATCGTCACAAAACAGCAAACTGCGTAAAAGTGCTGTGAAAAAAGATCAGTCCAGCTGCACAGCATCCAAAACAACAAGAAAGCTGAAGAATGAAACCAAAGATCACAATGAAACCTGAGGAGCAACTCCAACGTGCTTCAGTGGCGCAGTTCTGGAAGGTCCTGATGATTAAATGACTGAATTAAAATGATTTGTCTTGAGAGTTAATGTGTTGAACTTTAAATTACACACATTTTTTTACACATACATTTTTTAACACATGTTTTTTTTACACATATTTTGTTACACACATTTTTTAACACACACATTTTTTAACACATACATTTTTTAACATATTTTTTTTACACACATTTTTTTTACACACATTTTTTTACACATGCATTTTTTAATACATATTTTTTTTACACACATTTTTTAACACATACATTTTTTAACACATGCATTTTTTTACACATGCATTTTTTAATACATATTTTTTTTACACACATTTTTTAACACATACATTTTTTAACACATGCATTTTTTTACACACGCATTTTTTAACACATGCATTTTTTTACACATAGATTTTTTTACACACATTTTTTTACACATACATTTTTTAATACATACATTTTTTAATACATACATTTTTTAACACATACATTTTTTAACACATGCATTTTTTTACACACGCATTTTTTAACACATGCATTTTTTTACACACATTTTTTTACACATACATTTTTTAATACATACATTTTTTAATACATACATTTTTTAACACACATTTTTTAATACATATTTTTTTTACACACATTTTTTAACACATACATTTTTTAACACATGCATTTTTTTACACACGCATTTTTTAACACATGCATTTTTTTACACAGATTTTTTTACACACATTTTTTTACACATACATTTTTTAATACATACATTTTTTAATACATACATTTTTTAACATACACATTTTTTAATACTTTTTTTTTTTACACACATTTTTTAACACACACATTTTTTAACACATGCATTTTTTAACACATGCATTTTTTAACAAATACATTTTTTAACCAGCCTCTTTCTTATTGTTCCATTACAGAGATGCAAACGTTTGCTGTTACAATCTTGAACTGTGATGTTTTAGCCAATGTCGAAGTTATGCGAGCATAAAATCACAAATAAGTTTATTACTTTGAAAAGATTTAAGCTAACTCACCTTGTTTCCTTGTTTTCTGTGATTTCCTGCCTGGGGGGAATGTTTGAGGGAAACTCATCCCTGCATCAGTGTTTCTGATCCTGAGCAACAGCGTAACCTAGCAACCATGTGACGCGAGAGTCCTCTCCTCCAGCAGATGGCGCTGCAGTGAACAAGGTGCAGAAGAAGAACGGACCAAAGAGTGGCTGCGTTTGTAAAATAGTTCCCTGCCGATCTAACAATGCAGGATTATCCTTAATAAATAAATACAAATCTTTACAAAAACTTTTTTGAAACTTTGTTTAAAGCAAATGTTAGTACATGTCAAACATGCAGGTGAAATTAACAATACAACATAAACAATAACAGGTATTAAGTACACAAAGTGTCCCCAGAGCCTTTCCATTAGTGGAGGGTTTCCTTGATTTAATATTTAGTTCCATATCCTTAATGAAATGAGGAAAACATGGTTTAAACTTGTGAATATGAAATGCAGAATGCAGGATCCTCTTCACAGTCTAGATAAACACATTTATCCTAAATTTAGTTTGAACTCTGGTTACTCTTTTTCATAATAGGGAACTTTAAAAAATCTACTTACAAACAGTGATTCACAAATCCAATCGATAAACAAATCAGAATTTAAAATAAACGTCAACAACTAACATCTATAGCAAAAGGCAGGATCTTTTTATATGCTTTATTTAAAAAGCATCGCATAATAAAAACTAAAAAGGAAAAGGCTAAACGCAATAATTTCAAAACCAACAACCACAATCAAGGAGTGTACAGAAACAGAATTTAACGAAGGATGGTTTTATATTTAAGAGGTGAAACTTTAATGTACAGCAGCTGCTGCACCTCTGAAGTCCAAGACAAAGGAATCAAGAATCAGTTTATTTATAACGCGCCAATTTACAACAGACAATTTACAAGAAAATCAGTCAAAATCAAAGATGCATCATAAACAAATCAATTTGAGAAAGTTTCCAATCTAAGGAACCAGCAGATTTCTGGAGTTGAGTGAATACAAAACCTTCAAATTTGGAAATAGAAATGTTGTTTATTGACACAAAAATTCAGGCAGAAATAAAACATGTTGAAATAGGATGCCTTAAATACAAAGAAGGAAAATGTGTATTATATTATATAATATTAAATCATGTATTAAAATGTTTTTATTAAATTAAAGGATTTTACATTTTACACTAAACCCATTTTGAGCCACACTCCACGCCGGTAGGTGGCGCTAATGCTTCCTTTCCCTAACCCAGCCACAGGTGCTGTTGTTGTTGTTGTTGTTGTTGTTGACAGCGTTTGAACTTCGCCTTCTTTTCCTTCACGACGTACAAAACGGAACCCACAAAAAAAGACGCGTATGATTTAAACCTAACGACAATTCAGAGGAAACCGGAAGCGAGACCCGAACCCGGAAGTGCACGTCAACGCGTCTCTCGCCTCGCTGACCCGGGCGGCTGTCGTGAGCGCCACAGCGTCGCGGGTTCGCGGTCCGGATGGACTCTCCGACGCCGAACCGCGGCTAGACGCGGGCCGGGAGCCGCGGGTGAAGCCGTGCGTGATGTGCGTGAGCCGGTGAGCTGCGACACCCGTCCTGCAGGAGCGCGCGTCCGCCATGGGGAACCGAGCGTCGAGGAGCGTGAGCTCCGAGGAGCCGCAGAAAACGGCGCTGTTCGAGCGGGAGAGCGGCGGCGTCACGTACAGGGTCCCGGCTCTGCTCTACCTGAGACACTGTCGCACCTTCCTCGCCTTCGCGGAGAAGCGCAGCTCCTCCCGCGACCGCGACGCCAAAGTCCTGGTGCTGAGGAGGGGACGGATGCAGGAGGACGGATGTGTTCAGGTTCAGGATGATCAGATTATTCAGATAATCTGCACATTTAGAGCAACTCTCACGCAAATAAACGATGCAGCAAAGTCCTGAATATGAAGCAGGTTTAGTTACAAAGGAGCTAAAATAACCTCCACACTCATTTATATCTACTTTTGAATATCACAGTGAATAATCAGGCAGCATCTCTTTTTGTTGGTGGGATTTGCTAAGAAAACTCGGAGTGTCCCATTTTTTTAAGATGAGTATTTAAAAATAAACAGATTAATCTGTTGTTTTAATAATAATCCTTAATTGCAGCCCTAATTTGTAGTATTTAAAGTGACAGGCCAGCTTTTACAATCCCAACGATTCGTTTTACTAAGTTGAAAGTTACTTAAATTAAAAATTCAATGCTTAATACGTTTTTTCCCAGTTTAGTGATTTATTTATTTATAGTAATCTGGCAATCTTTGCATATTAATATGAGTTTTAATTCTTTTTAGTGGTCCTCCAGCCAGGAGCTGTCGACGGCGTCGCTGCCAAACCACCGCACCATGAATCCCTGCCCGGTTTATGAGAAAAACAGCCGGACGCTCTTCCTGTTTTTCGTCTGCATCTGGGGGAGCACCACGGAGATGAAGCAGATCGTGACGGGCAGGAACAGGGCGCGCCTGTGCTGCGTGAGCAGCGCCAACGACGGCCACACCTGGAGCCGAGTCACGGACCTGACGGAGAGCGTGATCGGGGACGCCGCGCGCAAGTGGGCCACCTTCGCCGTGGGGCCCGGCCACGGCGTCCAGCTGGAGAGCGGCCGGCTCATCGTCCCGGCGTACGCCTACTACGTCCCGTACAGGTGCCGCTCCTACCCCGTTCCCTTCACGGTGTCGCCGCGGGCGCTGTCCATATACAGCGAGGACCACGGGCAGACGTGGCGGCTCGGCAAGATGCTCCGGAAGAGGTCGTGCGAGTGCGAAATGGCAGAGATCATCGACCACGAGGGGAGGAGCCACCTGTACTGCAACGCCCGGCACGCCGGCGGCCACCGATGCGAGGCCCTGAGCCCGAACGGCGGCGTCTGCTTCGACAAGCCCCACGCCGCCAGGGAGCTGGTGGAGCAGCCGTCCGGCTGCCAGGGCAGCGTCGTCGGCTTCCCGGCGCCCGAGTTCGTCCCCAACGAGGACGCGGAGAGCAAAGCGTGCGGCACGTCGCTCCTCTCGCCGGACACTCAGACCTGGCTGCTGTTCGCGCACCCGACCAACAAGTCCGCGCGGCGCGAGATGGGCGTGTACTTGAACCGGTCGCCGCTGCACTCGTCCGGCTGGGACCGGCCCCGGATCATCCACCGCGGCCCCAGCGGCTACTCGGACCTGGCCTACAACGTGGACAAGGACCAGTTCTCCTGCCTGATGGAGTGCGGGAGGGAAAGCGAGCTGGAGCAGATCGCCTTCGTGACCTTTTCCCTCCGCGACGTCATGCAGACGGAACGAACGGAGAGAGAAAAAGACGGCGTGACCTTGGCTCCTGTTGCATCCGGCCAGCCAGAAGGCGTCGCTGTAAACGTGCCGTGACATCCACCCGTGTTTTTGTTCCGGAGACGGCGACGCTTGCATGGGTCGCGTGTTTTTCGCCCTCGCATTTAAATGAGCCTTGTGACAACCAGGCCAGAGCGAATGTTGTTTTGTGTGCTTCGTTCTCAGCATGCCGCGTCGATGTGTCGGATTTGAAGCTAATGTCTGATGAAGCGCTTTTACGTGTCAGCGCCGTTAGCCTACCTCTTCATTTTCTCATGATACATAGAAGGAGGCTGTGGAATGACAAACATTTATATTCATGTTTCTTTTATAATAGAAGTGTTTGCATATAACAAATATATTCATGTTTCTTTTAATACTAGAAGTGGTTGCATATAATAAGAGTTATAACTTTTATGATAAGGCCTGCTGGATCCAGGTGGCCATGG
>JAVLVB010000556.1:403206-413498 GCA_032876305.1 Orestias chungarensis | reverse complement strand
CGTGATTTCCTTAATGTGGTTGAGAACCAGTCTTTCAAAGGACTTCATGACCACAGAGGTCAGGGCAACAGGTCTGTAGTCATTTAGTCCTGTGGTAGTTGTCTTTTTAGGAATGGGTATTATTGTGGAGCTTTTAAAACAGGACGGAACAACACACAGCTCCAGTGATCTGTTGAAGATCTTAGTAAAGACATGTGCAGGCTGATTTAAGTTGATTCATTCCAGATTAAAAGTCCTGCCTGTTTTTATTCATATTAATGTAAAAAAAAAACTTAGTTTCAACTCTTGAACCATTGAACTCAAGTGTTTGGATTTTGGTCCCCCTGTTTTAATCATAGACTATGTGTAAAATTAGGCAATTTGTAACGTCTGATTTGGTGATTATTGCTATTTATATTTAATAAAGATGTTATGTAATAATTGTCCTTACCATTAAAGTGTGGGGGTGCTGTTTCTAAAATCAAACATTACTTGATCTTTAAATATGAAAACAAAAAATTAAATTCAAATTAAATTTCAGTGCAGTAGACTTCGTGACAACAGCCTCACTTCGCTCCTTTTTGTGGATCATAATGGACGCCCTTAGGAGAAATTCAACCCAGCACTCTTTATCACAGCCTTGATTACATCAGGTCATTGCATGTCCACATCATGGGTTTCTGGAAAAACAGTGTTGGTCCATGTTGACATGGCAGCATCATGCAGTTGCTGTAGATTTGTCGGCTGCACATCCATGAGGTAAATCATCCCAAAGGTCTATTGGACTGAGATCTGGTGACTGTGGAGGCCGTTTGAGTTCAGTGAACTCATCGTCATGTTCTAGAAACCAGTCTGAGATGATCTGAGCTTTATGACATAATTTTAGCCTCAGTTTCCTGTTCTTAGCTGACAGGAGTAGCGCCATGTTTGGCGCTACTCCTGTCAGCTGTTCTTCTTCTGTAGCCCGTCTGTCTCAAGGTTGGACGTGTTCAGAGATGATCTTCTGCATACCTTGGTGGTAATGAGAGGTTATTTGAGTTACTGTTGCCTTTCTATCAGCTCCAACCAGTCGGACCATTCTCCTCTAAACTCTGGCATCAACAAGGCCTTTTAAGTCACCGGATATTTTCTCTTTTTCTAACCGTTCTCTGTAAACCCTAGAGATCTTTTTTGGCATCACAGATATCCGACTTTTTTATAAATACTGATAAGATTTTTGCTTCTTACTGAGATTTTGATAACAATGATCTGTTTTTGGGTGATAGACCTTCTTGGCATCGTCCTAATCTTTATCTCCCTCCTGTAGACTCTCTGAAACTCAGAGGATACATGTTAAACCCAAGTCTGCCTATCTGAAAGGATTATATACATTTTTTAATCAGTTAACCAAAAATGGTGTGAACAATGTGGTTTAAATTACTTTAACGGTTTTGCGACATCCTGCCAATAAGATTTAAATAAGTTCAGAAATGTTTCCTTCATCCTAAGTTCCAGGAAAAGGTTAGTTATATTTATCACAGGTGTAGCTTCAAATGTAAATCCATCTAAAACTCCATCTGTTATTGGTTATATTTAGTTTTTTAAGCTTTCTGCTGTTTAACACGCTCAGCCTTTTCAGGAGGACGTATTTTTTGGATGATCTCTTCCCTTTGTTATTTCTTTTGTTCTAATTAAAGCAGAATGAAAAGAGAGAAAAAGATTCAGACAATTATTTTTAACGTGAAGTAAGTGTCGTACCTTCAATAATGTGCTTTCTGGAGAGTCCTCGCTCTGTTTCTGCTCTGTGAAGCGACAAAAAACCAAGACGAAACGGTTACAAAGAAAACTATTAACAAACGAAAACCTATAGTCAAATAAGAGTGAAACTTACTGGCCTCCCCAGTAGATTTTTGTTGTGATGACGAAACTCGAGCGTCTAAAAATAGATACAGCCATAAGTAAAAATAGGTAATTTCGCATTGTGCTCAAATTAAAAGCAGCCTTTGTGATTGCCATCTGCTCTGTTGAAAAACAAACCACCTTTCTATTGAGTGTGTTGCAGTGAGGCTTGTGTGAGTCAGCAGCAGTTTATTTACATACTGTATGAGGTTCATTTAACGGTTTGATATTTTACATAAGGTCAAAGCTGTATAGTAAGTGCATAAATTTCCCTCGAGATTGAGTTTAAAAGCAATGCCGTGCATTTTAACGGAGGGATTATCAGCAAATAGCTTCAACAAAATAACATTTGCAGTGTTTTTGAATCTTTGTTAGTCACATAGGAAAAAATGGTTAACATCACCTCCATCCTTTCTTTTTGATAATGTTCCCTAGAGTGATTTCCGCTCTGTGGAGAAAAACAAAACACAAAAATGTTAACAGAGATTAGATTTGTCTGTCCTGAACTTAAAATACAGAAGCGTAAAAACCAACTCAGAAAATCAAAATTAAAATATATATTGTCCTTATTAGAAGTTATCAAGTGTTTTGTTCCTAAGGGGCCTTATTTAAAAAAGTATAATTAATAAATAGTTTTAGTTTGAAACATAAAACATTAAACACAGAGGCTAGAAAAGTGGATGGATGGATGGATGGATGGATGGATGATGGATGGATGGATAAATGGATGGATAAATGGAGGGGAGGATGGATGGATGGATGGATGGATGCCAGTGGGATGGATGGATGGATGGATGAAGGATGGTTGGATGATGGATGGATGTCAGTGGGATGGATGGATGCAAGTGGGATGGATGGACGATGGATGGATGGATGGATGGATGGATGATGGATGGAAGCCAGTGGGATGGATGGATGATGGATGGATGGATGGATGCAAGTGGGATGGATGGATGGATGATGGATGGATGCCAGTGGGATGGATGGATGGATGAAGGATGGATGGATGATGGATGGATGGATGCCAGTGGGATGGATGGATGGATGAATGATGGATGGATGCCAGTGGGATGGATGGATGGAGGGATGGATGGATGGATGGATGCCAGTGGGATGGATGGATGGATGGATGGATGCCAGTGGCAAGGCAAGGCAAGGCAAGTTTATTTGTATAGCACATTTTTGTGTACAAGACAATTCAAAGTGCTTTACATAAGAAAAAAGATCAGAAAATGAAACAATAAAATCAGTTTTGAATTTAAAAGAAATAAAAAAAATGAAATAATAATAATAGTAATAGTACTCAGTTGCTATATGCACAGTTAAATAAGGCTGTTTTCAGCCTGGATTTAAACAACAGCAGAGTTGAAGCCTGTCTAACCTCTTCAGGAAGACTGTTCCAGATTTTAGGAGCATAAAACTGGAAGTGGGATGGATGGATGGATGGATGGATGGATGCCAGTGGGATGGATGGATGGATGATGGATGGATGGATGGATGAATGATGGATGGATGGATGGATGCCAGTGGGATGGATGGATGGATGGATGGATGGATGATGGATGGATGGATGCCAGTGGGATGGATGGATGGATGATGGATGGATGGATGGATGAATGATGGATGGATGGATGGATGAAGTGTTGTCAGTGACAGACGACGGCCATTTTGTTTGGGAGGAGTCTGACCTTCCGGAGGCGTAAACTTCTGCCGTATCAAACAGGTTCACTCCATTCTCATAGGCGAGGGTCATCAGGCTCTCAGCCGTCTGGAGGAGTGAAAGCAGTCAGGAAACAGTCAGGAAACAGTCAGGAAACAGTCAGCCGTCGTCACGGCAAACGAGAATCACACAGATTTATTTTAGATGAGTTCATGCACAAGAGCAGAGCTCTCACCTCATCAGAGATCTGTGATCCGAACGTCACCCAGGTCCCTAAACAACAGCAGGCCGAGTTTTAGCGTGGGGGGGGTTTAAACAGAGATGTGAAATTTACAGTGTGTTCAAACCGACTCACCTAAACCGAGACAGGAAACGCGAAGGCCGGACTTCCCCAGGTTCCTGTATGAGAACACATTTAATGATCTGGAGTATGAAAACGATATATCGCTGCTTCAGACAGGTGTTAGCTACCCTGCAGCATTCAGGTGTTCTAAAATGACGCAAAAGAGGAATAAAGCCAGTATTAATCCCAGAGAAGCAGACGCTGCTGCTTTCTTAAGCTACTTATTAAAACCGCGCAGTCTGACAGTGAGAAAGTTCTCACCTGGAAACCGTTCCAGACAGCTGGACAACTGAAACACAGAAAACAAACCTGCAGGTGGGCTGAAATAAAAAAGACAGAAACTAACCCTAACCCTGAACAAAGCAAAGTTCAATGAACTGAGCGGGCGTCACGTCTACACAAAATAATGCTGTTTTTTGCTGCCTGTGTTATTTTTCCAAATGATCCGGGATGATTGGGGATGACCAAACTAAGAGTAACTAACACACAAACTAGTGTCAGATATAAGCACAAACAGGGATAATTCATACCCTTAAAACTTATTCATGTCACAGGTAACATGTTTTTCATGTCGTTTCTCTTATTGCCGGTTAAAGTGATACGGACCCCCTCGGGCCATGACAGAGGCGTCATTCAACGAGCTGTAAGTCGACGTATTATCACAAAAGTTATGTTTTATGAAGGTTGAACAGTTACTTAGTGTTGCTTTAATGCAGGGATGCCCAATACGACGATCACGATCGAGAGGATTACAGGTCGATCACACGGCATTAAGGGAAGTAGACGACCGCGTCCATTCTTCAGCTAACTGTTGCGCATCTAAGCATGCAGACACACGCTAACTGTCGCGCATCTAAGCATGCAGACACACGCTAACTGTCGCGCATCTAAGCATGCAGACACACGCTAACTCTACGTCAGCTTTGGGGTAGCCGCCTTAGCAGACTACGGTGTGCGTAGTGAATCTCCCCGTCTCTCATTTCAGAGGCGGAGCTAGAGAAGCTAGAGGCCGGGTTAGCACCAAACCCCCGTGAAATCTACATATACTATGTATACATACACACATTCCACAGTGGGTTAATGCAGTCATGCAAGACAAACTCATAAGTGTTATAGATCAAATCTAAATTCAACTAAAATATACTTCATTCTGAAAACAAAATATGGTTTGATAATGATTGAAACAATACTAAATACATAAGTGTGCTATTTTTTTGGGGGGGTCATGTTTTAAGCAGCTTGCAAGCTCAAAAATTGTGGACACTCCTGCTTTAATATCTCCACCTAATTTTTTTTTTAATCAATATCTGAGTATATTAACTTGAGTACTACTTCAGTTCATTTTGGGGAATGTATACTTTAGTTAAGTACATTTGTTTTTTAAACTCAAGACTTTCATTCCATAAGATTTCAAACACAAATATAATTCTATAATTTTAGGAAGCTTGTGTTGCTCAGCTTTGTGATCTGCTTTTTCCTGTCATGAACCGTAACTGGCAACGAGCTGAGGTCCCCACAAGAAGGCAACCAACCACAGTCGCCGCTCACGCCTGGATCTGAGAACTGCGCCCTCCTTACTTGGTGTTGCCAATCGAATAGTTTAGATCTGGAGGGAGAGCAGAACTGCTGCTCATCTTTTCATCGCTGTCCCTCCTCTGCCTGTCTGCCCACGTTCGGCACAGACGGCCAAATGCAGACAGACGGACCGTCAAAGCCAGTCCCGCGTTTTGTTGTCCAGCTCTATTTTTAATGCTGGACGTGGGACTATTTTTAGCATCCTGCATATGTGAGCGTTTGTCTCCGACTGCGTTTGCTGCATCGGTGTTCGTGAATCTGGCTGTCAAATGCAAAGTGTTTTTTTTTTTTTTTGTCATTATATTAAACCATGTCAAAAAAACCAAAGCGCATAGGTTAAAGGTCAGGGATGGCTGATGGAGGGAAATGTGTTTGTGGTCCTCGTGCATCGTTAAATCCTTGTTTGGCAATGTGGCTCGGGTTCGCCAGCCAACAGCAGCTCTGCTTCTTCTCCTGCACCCAGGAGCTAATGTAAATACGGTCTTTTCTTTTAAAGCAGATGTCAGATCTGTTATTTAAATATACGTTTCACGTTACATTATATAATCATATTTGTTTTTTCTTTATAACTTTATCCTTTGTCCATTCATTTCTCTCTGCTTCTCTGTCTTCCTTTATTTAATCTATCGCATAATGTCGTGATTCAAGACCGTTGTCTTTCCTTACGTGCTGGTGGGTATGGAGGCAATTTTCAAAACATGCAACCAGGAAAAACAATATACGAATAAGACAGGAAAAAATATGTATGCAAATGTTGCAATTACCAAACATGGCGGCAAAAACCCACAACTAACTAACGGATGGATGGATGGATGCAAAAAATAAAATAAAATGAATCAATTCATTAGTGTATTTAAAAAAAAAAGCAAGTTTAAAAGTGTTGCAAAAGTTCTCCAGACCAATAAGGGGCATGGAAGCTGCTCTGCTGCAGACAGGAAAGCTCTGCAGAGGGTGGTGAAGATCGCACAGAGGATTGTTGGAGTCAGCCTCCCCAGCATCACAGACATCTACACCTCCAGATGCAGAAAGAGGGCCTCCGGCATCAGGAAGGATCCCACCCACCCAGCACACTCACTTTTTGTTCTGCTCCCCTCAGGCAGGAGGCTGCGGAGCATCAAGTGTAGAACAACCCGTCTCAGAAACAGCTTCATTCCTGAAGCTGTTAGACTCTTGAACTCATCCTGAACAAACCACTGCACGGACTACAATACCAGCACTTTAATACCGCAATACCGTATACTCCTATTTTATTTATTTTACTTACTTTACTTCGATTTTATTTATTTTAATTTTATTTTATTTTTTAACTTATTTTATCTATTTTAATATTAGCTCTTGGGTGGAATAGTACCGTGAGTACGTAATTTCGTTCCACTTCATGTACCATCATGTATGTTGAAATGACAATAAAGAATCCTTGAATCCTTGAATCCTTGAATCCTTGTATCCTTGAGATGTCACCAAATCATCTGGGAACAAACCTTTACAGGATAAAATGTCATGTTTTTAAGGGGATACATAGAAAAAAGTTAAAGAAATCTGTCCAGATAGTGGCTGACAAAGCAGTCAAGGTTAGTGTTAATACAAATCTAACTAAACTAATATCTATTTTATAAATAATAAATAACTTCAGTTGTGTTTGAGTGCTTTTACAGAAACTAGTAACTTCCTGAAACCAGCTGAAGTGTAAACTGACATGTAGTAAAAATATTAACATAACATGCAATAAAAAACACAATGGAGCACTTTTGCTGTGCTTCCTTTTATTTTACGCTCAGAGCCAGATTTCAGTTCGCCGCATGCCTGTATGTGTCTGTACGTTTCTTTTCTGCTTGTTCTTAGGATTTGAACACTTCTTTATGTAGAGTAACTGTAGTGAGTTGAAAGCTGTGCAGCAACCAAAGTTTCCTTGCTGTAAAATCATTCCACCATTGGGAACATCCTTAAAAATCATTAAAATCCCGCAGTTATCCCAGGAACTGACGTTCTAACCGTAAAAGGTGTTTTTCCACGCCCACAGCCTGGTGTTTAGACCGCGGCCGTCTTCCACTGATGAAGCACAACAACACCGGCCCCTTCCCATACTCTCCTGTTCAATCCCGCTCCACAGTGACAATCAGAAAGGTTTTTATGTGCGACAGTCACACAAAACAAAACATGAGTCAGCATTAGGAGAATGTCAGGCATCCACGAGAGCTGTTACACAACTGCAAGTCTTCCTCTGTCCGTGCGTTCAAACGCGCCTGTTAGGGATGGGAGCGTGCAGAACCGGGCGACTCGTGCGATTGCAGTGTAGCATAAAATCCTGCTCTGTTTGTATGTTTCTCGGCATCGGAGGACATCGTTGTTCCTGTGTGTGACAACTGTCCCCCCCCCCCCACATCTCTCTGCAGTGCTGCAGTGCTGCTAAACTACTACCAGAGTCTGGAGAGACACAGGCTCACTCCTGCTCTCTCACCACCTCCTTCAAGACGACCAACATGTCTCTCTTGTGCACACGTTCACACGCCCAGACAAACGCACAAAAGATATGAACAAAATCTTGACTGTGCACGTTTACCTTGAAGGGAATGGCAGCGGAACGCCGGGACGGATCTGCATGAATGGATGCACACAGCTGCTTCTCTTTGGCCTCTGTGAGCGCCGCTCCCTTGCGTTATCCATCCTTTATTTATTTATCGGCCACAAATCCCAATCACCAAAGAAGATGATTACAAAGAGCGGGATCTTAGCGCGTCAATTGTTCATGAGCCAAAGGAGGGAGGTAAGGCGTGCACACAGGTGCCCTGTCACGGTGTAGTCAGCATTTCAACCCCCGCTGACATTTACACTCAGCTCTCACCAGACAGACGGAGGGAGCTGGATACAGATGGTTCGGTGCGGATGACGGCCATTTTTTTTCTCTCTGTCTCTCTCTTGCAGTTGTCATAAAATGCCACACATGCTGAGCGGGCTTATTCTCCAGAGGGACGCACATCTAGATATTAATAACAACAGCGTGTGTGTGTGTGTGTGTGTGTGTGTGCGCGCGCTGGACAGTCTGTTGGCTTTTAATAACGCTCTAAAGGGTCAGTTCGCTTAAATGAAGATGCTTTTCTCACATCCTGCATCTTATTTTATTTATTTGTTTATTTATTAGATATTTTTTGCCACCTGCTCGTGGTTTTCTACACTAATTAGGTTCACTGGGAGATGTGAGGGTGGAGAGATCTCAGTTCTGTTTATTCCTAGATTTTTCTGCATTCTTTCACTTTACAGACAAGATTTCACTGTTTTTGTGGGATTTTAGTGGAGAATAATGTATTTATTTGAATCATATATATATGTATAAAATCTGGACAAAAGTAAACCTCTTTTGGAATAATTTGCAGAGATGCGTCTCATCAAAATACACAAATTGAGTGTCTTTGCAAACACAGAACTGTGTGTGGGGTTTTAAAACAGATACTGAGCTATCATGGGATAGTTTAGATGCTACAAAATTGTAGGATTTTATTGGCTTTATTGATTTAAATAACGTTGGCCACTAAAAAAAATAAACAGTAGACAAATGTGATGATATAAGTTCATTTGCAAGGCTGCGTGTTAAAAATATATTTTTTTAAATGAGGCCAACCCTCCAACTTTTCAGCAGATTCTGTAATACATGAGTTTATCGACCAAACTAGATTGTTTATTCTGAGGATTTTGTTTAAACTCCAAGTATTTATGAACCGTTTGGCTGTTTTATTCTATGTGTCTAATGTGAAGATGGTTTAAAAAAAAAAAATCGTGAAAAAGAAGATCTTTACTATTTATAAAATACACATGCGGAGAGTGAAGCAAATGGGAAAAAGGCCAAAAAAACAACTCACTCGCATACAAGCTTAGACACACAAGCTCAGCTGCCCGCCTCCGATCTACAGAAGCTACGTTTTCTCAGCCGTCGTGACTTTCCTTCAGCTCAGAATAAACTGGCCTATTAAGTTGGGAAAATCAAGTCCATTTCAGAGTCATCTCCACGTGTTTAAGAGTTCATAAAATACTCTGTGAAAAGGTCACCACCCTGTGATGCTGCTCGATGGCAGACAGAGGAAGAATATGTGTCATTAGACAACTTCCTCAACGTATAAATGATTAAAAACAGCGAGTGGAGTTCATTCTTTATTTCTTTGTTTTCCAGTGTTACTTCCACTGGGTTTTTATGTAAATTCAAATTTTGAGAGCATTATATCAAATTACAATGTCATTCCGTTCATCAGAAACCTACCGGGGGTGTTGCACTTATTTACTTGTACGTTCATCTGTTTACCCAAAGCCGCTCCATTCATCAGACAGTTATGCTAATGATACTCAACTTCATTTATCCATTAATGCTTATGAATCTAATACGATTGGTAGATTACAGGCATGTCTTGAAAGTATCAAAATGTGCATGACTTTAAACCTTTGCTTTCGAACCCTGAAAAGACAGAAGTTGTTATCTTTGGACCAGAACCGCTAAAAAAGAACTTGCTTAGTCAATCCCTTAAACTGGATAGCATCAAATAAGAGCGTTGATGTTATTTTTTTGATCAGGAAAGGTATTTGAAGTCCCGTATCAAACAGGTCGTTAAGATTTTTAGCAAGAAGTTTGCAAAAGCAACTGCTGCTATAAACTCTTTTATTTCAGTTTCCTTTGCTTCTAATTTAGTTTTCTGTCTCTTCAAACCCCCAGTCGGTCGTGGCAGATGGCTGCTTGTACTGAGCCTGGTTCTGCTGGAGGTTTCTTCCTGTTAAAGGGGAGTTTTTCCTCTCCACTGTCGCTACATGCATGCTCAGTATGAGGGATTGCTGTAAAGTCAACAACAACACAAGCCATTGTTTCTGTCTGCTGAT
>JAVLVB010000556.1:358829-393635 GCA_032876305.1 Orestias chungarensis | reverse complement strand
CTCTCAATTTTGTATTGTTTTTGTTTTTCTGCAACAACAAACCTCTAAAGCAAAACAACATCATTTTGATTACTGATGCATATACAATTACAATAATAACATAATCCCACGTTTAACCTGAGAATATAAAAAAATGATGTGATTTTAACTAACCTGAGTTTGTGTTTTCCTCCAGATTCCTCCTACATTCACATCCTTGGTTTACTCTAAATAAAGGATTGTTCTGGATGAATTAAATCCATTTGTGCTGCTTTACTAAATCTTTTTGGTCTGGGATTTTTGAGTTAATTCTGGCTTCAATGCAAAGTTTCATACTGCATATTATTTAATTATTGATGTGATTCAATATGAAAAACATTTACTCATAAGAAATCTTGATTTAATCCATCTATCAATCTTAAAGGGCCACTTCACCTGTTGAGACCATTAAAACGAAGCACCGCCCCCTTTTACAGTGGGCGGTCTCCATGTAGCCTGTGGGCGTGGCCAGGTGATTTGTGTGTAGTTAAGTTTTCATTTTAAACACTTCGGAAAGAAGGGACCTGTATTCTGTCCTTGATACTAAACATAGATAAACAAATTAGAAAACAATCTGATAAAAAAAATAAATAAATACAAAATTACTTTAAGTTTACAATGTAATTTTGAGTTTACTTTTGATTTGATCATTTTGTCCTGAGTGCCAAAATGTTCAGAAAGAGTCCAAACAACCAGGTAGTTTAGGGGGCAGAGAGCTTTGTAATGTTTTTTTAAATAAGCAAAAACATAAACTCCAAGGGTCTTGATCTTGTTAGGAAGATCTATTTGAAAGTGGGCGGAGCTTTGTGTATATAGGTGGAGCAATGGGTAAATAATCCAAGGATTCTTCAAACATGCATTAATGAATGAGTCAAAGCAACAACCGAGTAAGTTTTTGGTGAAGGAAGCTACGAAAAAGTTTTTTGTTTTATTTTTATAATACACCCTCTTTTAAAAACTGTTGTTGTTTACTGATGTTAAAACTGACATGCTGAGGATTGACAGCTGTGTTTGTGAATGTGACAAGACCTTATGGTCATAAACACAAACATCAAATGTACTGTTTAGAGGATTCCTTTCAAACTTATTTACACATTTCCTGCTAAAGCATTAAAGACCTGGATGATAATTAGTGCATCCATCTTTGTGAGAAAGTTGTACATGTTAAGGCAAAACAGCACCATCTGCTGGCAAATTATAATTAGTGTCTGAACATGCCAAGACATGCCCTGCCACACTAACAGGCTGCAGACTAAGAGCAGACAGACTGTGAGAAGCTGCATAGAGTTTCTGCATGCTCTCAAATTATGTGTGCGTTCTTGAGGAAATACCACACACACACACACACACACACACACACACACACACATACATACATACATACATACATACATACATACATACACACATACACACACACACACACACACACACACACACACACACACACACACACACACACACACACACACACACACACACAATGTAAACATGTAAAGTTGGACAATCTTTATTAAAGGAAGAAAAGATCTCTCTGTCCAAGTGCCTTGATTCTCTGACCGGAATCATAGTCCATCATCTGCCGCCTCAACCAGCAATCCTATTTAGTCGAGACTCACCCCTCAAACAGTCTTTTCTCTGAGACTCAAAGATGGCATGGAAGGTATTTGATGTGGCAGCATGGTTGAATCATTCATTTTAGAGACCGTCTTTACTCTCCTTCCTATGCTTCCCGTTCATCATTGTGACGAACCTGCTCAAACAAAATAACGGTAAATCTAGAAAAAACTGTATCAGTGATTTCTTAACTTTTTTTTGTTGTTGCCTTTTTCTGGGTGAGATTAAGCGACTGCCAGAGTTTTACCATTCAAGCTTCACACATCATATCACTTTGTATCATGTATCATCAAATGAATCTCAACTGGTGTGTTATTAACTGACCAGGGAGTGGGAATGGTCCCCCTTTGGCCGTGTTTAAAACCTCGGCTGCCGGGTCCATCCTGCATTCATTGTTTCTCACATGTGATGAAATATTGTGCATTGTTTTAAGGCAGACTGGAGCCCTTTAAACTGAAATCAGAAAGGTTCAATGATTGTTGCTTTTTGTTTTTTCAAATGGCTTCATAATCACCTGAAAGCTCGATAATCATAACTGACCTTCACATTGATTCTCATGTTCAGTGTACCACTTCATTCAGCAATGACATTGACCGGAGCTTTACTTGGTCTGATTGACGGAGGACATTAAAATTAAGGTTAAAATAATTATCAACCTTTCTTATTAATTACTAGCCCCTGTAAGGCGTTTTGTGATACACACGAAACTTTAATGGTTTGCTTGAATTTGGGACTCCTCTACACTGTATTTGAATTTTTAACGCATGTATTTTTCTTTTACAATTTTGTATAAATATCTTGTACTTGATTCATTGTTTTCAACATTTGCATTCATATTAGTTTATTTTGATTAAACATATTAATAATCAGTAGGTATAACATGTATCCTAACAGATCTCTCTCGGTTTTTCTCAGCATCTATGCTCACAAAGAAACGTCTATAATAGACGAAAGGCCAACCTGAGACATAAAGATGTTTATTATTCAGAGACAGATGAAGCCTGAACCAATCATATTCACCTGCTTGATTTTAATTCAAATCTGGTTCAAGCTAAAGGTGAAAATTAATGGCACATAAATACATTTCCTTAAAATCATAATATATGAAATATTAGAAGCATTTCTTGTGGTTTTAGTGATAATTGAACTCATTCATAGAGTCATAGATTTGTTAACAGTTTATGTTCATGAAGAAATCAGACGTACAATATTTCATTCTAAAGATGAGATGAATCTTTTAGGACCAATATTAGATCCAGTTTACGGATTTCCAGACTTGGCTCTGACTTAGCAGAGAGGCTAACAGTCAGCATCCGTCTTGTGCTTCTCTTTAAAAAGGATTCATTTTTCGTGTTAGATTTTAGTTTAGCACAGAACTACAAGACGTTCACACAGTATTTGCTTTCAGGTAACAGCAGCCAATATAGATTTATTCTAATAGAAGCTTTAGTCTGCTAAATCCTCTCAGGAAACCTGCAAGTAAAAACAGATGCTGCAAATCTAACAGTTTAACACGAGATCAATTGAAGATGCAAATGTTTTCATGTTGCAGGGTTTAAATGTGTATTTCTGTTGCCTTCAACCACGGTTAACGGTGCCATCTAGAGGTAACATGACTGGTGTCCAAGTGAGCGTAGTAGCTGCTATACTGTGTCTTTGTTAAACAATTAAATTAGTTATTTTTTTAACAGCTGGACAATCTTTTTTGCTGGGCACTGCAAAAAAAATTCATATCAAACTAAACTTTTCCCACTTTTTTCTTTTTTTACATTTCACCAATTTTTCATAGACTATATGAAATAAAAAGAGCATACTAGTGTCTCCAGACCAGGTCTAGCATCTCCTTTAAAGTGGAAAGTAAGCCTATACAAACACAGACGATGGAAACATGAAGCATCCTCAGCCGATCCTCAAACTTCCTCAGCTGATCACTTTGGCCTTCTCTTAACTGACTGACTAAGGTCAAACCTGGGAACCATGCAGGGGATGCTTATTGGAGCTGCTTGCATCCAGAACTTGGAACTTCAGTCGTGTTCCATATCTTCTTTGTGTTTTCCACCACAAATATGGGAATATTGGAATCACAAACCTCCCTTTACCTCAGCTTGATTAGGTTTGTTTGCATTGTGCCACTTTATGTACAACATGTGCCGCCTCAACATACTTTACAAGAAATGATTAAATTTCAATCATAAATACATTATTACATGTTAAACAAAGTAGTTTAAAAATTGTCCAAATCAAGGAAACCCAGCAGATGCATTGATCCATCGATTGGAAGCTTTCGCTGCTCCTGGATCAGAGAGACGATAGTTTGTTTTGTCGTTGACGTCTTAGTAATCCCTAACCTACTTTATTGGAGTTTTCCTTGACTGTCCAACAAACTGGAGTCCATCATAACCTAAAGTTATTTACGCTAACCGTAAAGAGCTAATCAGAAACGTTGGTTCCGCTAACACTAAAGTGCTTTGGCACTTTAGTGTTAGCGGACACTACGTTCTCCAAAGAACGTAGTGTTTTACGGCTAAATAAGAACATAAACATGAACAGAAAAGCTCTTCAATAATTCTTAATAGTGGAAAACCAAACCTTCAACACAGACGACAAACTTTATTTACCTGAAATATTACAAGACCTCCAGAAAAATGGCACTCAGGCGAGACTAACTGGCCTTAAACGTTTTCAAAGTTAGCAAAAAATTAGCTCCAATTTGAGGGTGTCCATTTTACTTGTGTTTAGTCCAAAATCATGCTTACATCCCTAAATAGAATCATGCTACCTGGATTATTCTGAACAGCCGGGAAACAAGGAAGCAGGTCAGAGTTACCGGGAGAATAGATGGAGCTAAATGTCACCTGAAGAAAACTCGTTAGCTGTTAAAGACTATAAAGACTAGACGTTCATCTGCAATAAAACCGCGTAAAAATATGTGAAAGTTTGTGATTGCAACATAAAAAGAAATTGGACAAAGCTTAAAGCACAGTGAGGCAGTAAAGTTATATCATAGCTCCAGCTGCAGATTATTTTGATTCCAGTCTGTTTTCCTCTGACCTTTAATCCGAGCTCCTTAATTGGAGAGAAATGCGTAACAAAACAAATCCTCATCTGCTGCCTTCCTGCTGCAGCCCGGATCGTATTGACCACAACAGCCTGACGACGGAGGTCAAACTCGACAATTACTCGTGCTCGGCTCCCATTATGATGGTTCAGCCACATTTTGCTCGGTGGCGTCTCGGATTAAAAATCCCATCAAACACCACAGATGTTTCTGGGTCACCAGTGGAGAGAAAGAGAAACTCCAAATATACTTGTAGTTGCAGATTCCTAGCTGATAAATCTGTACCAAAACAACATAGTTCCCTTTACAGATGAATAATAAATAGTTTATATTCTTTATTAATCTTTAATGCATTTTCATTATATATTAATTAAGAGCAAGAAAGAAACTAAAAGTTTTTGCCAGATAATGAACCAAATCTGCAGGCGTTCATATTCCATCTAGAGTTGTTATGCTGAACATCTAACATTAAATTACAACCCCTCAATAAGTACTAAAAATAAATTTTATAGCATATACAATTTAACTTTATCACTGCATCACAAATACTATAAAACAACACTATTTATTAATGTCTATTACACATGTATAAATGGCGAAAGGGAGCCTTATTGGAAAGTGTCAAACTTCACAACAATAACCATTGACTAACAAATATTTAGAAATGTTTCTTAGTGATTAAGAAATGGTGTTATGGTTGCAAATAAACTAAAGCTCCATTATACGTTCAGATACTGCAGTAATAAAGTGATTAAGTACAATATTATATGCAAAATGTAGATGAAATATATGCAAACAGATTTCTCTGCAGTAACACCAGGTCATTTTGTCTCTTTCCCTACTTCGGTTAAAGAAAAATAAACACTTATTAATGATTTATAAAACTTTTATAAGGGCAGCCCTGTTGTAAAGTGGCGCCAATTCATCTCAACTTGCAGCTCCTTCTCCACAGTGTTGGAAACTAACTTCTTTTGAGCTACAAATACAGTAATTTCTGAGTGAATCACATGCTAACCATTGCCTTTCTTTTATTTTAAACCATCGGAAAATGATGTCCTAATGTGCGAGTACTCTTCCTCCTCACCTGTACGGCATTTCTGGGCGCTCAGCCTCACACTCGGCCAGGGACAGGCCACACTCCCGGAGGTACAGCTCCAGTCGCCGTCGCTCCACCAGCCTGTGGGCAGCCTCCAGGATCTGCGAGGCCAAGGCCTCCGACTCGCTCCTCTGCTCTGGGGTCTTGCTGCTCCTGCTGCCAGACTTGGTCACGATGCTCGCCGAGGAGGTGGACGCCTTGGGCTTCTTGCTGATGCCATAAAGGTCCTCCACAGAGTATTTGCCCCCTTTGCCTCCTCCACTGGCGCCGCGGCTGGCAAACATGGTTGATCTTGACTCAGGCCGCCTCAGTCGGACTGAGGTCTGCCTCAGTCTTGTTCGCCTCCGTTTTGCTCACTGTTCTACCTGCTGTATCCACCTTAGATGGAAGCAGCCTCTGAGTTTGAAAGAAAACAACAAGCTAGTTCTATTTTTGATTGGAGATCTGAAACATCCGGCCCGAGGATGTCAGCCATCAAACTGTAAAAAGAAAACGAGATCTTAAAGCGTTTGGAAAACGTGATATCGAAGCAACGATTCCTCCTTTGTGAAGTTTATATCCAAAATAAGACAAAGCCAGCAGCACCAGCACAGAGTCACAAACAATGACTCCTGCCGATGTGAGGAATGAATCTGAATAAAATGAAGGGGAAAGTAATCAGGATCTTTCTCTCTTTATCTCTCAAAGGAGGGACATTGAGGGGATTTGTGAGCTTGCATTTGTACAGATTAAGAGCGCCCGGGAGGATTTGTGGTTCTGATGGAGGCTGTGAGGGCCTATAGCTGTCTGACCTTTTGCTGCAGATGTGAAATGCTGAGATATATTTATTTATTTTGCATACTCCATCATTTAATCTGCTGTGCCAGTGTCATCACAGCCTGCTGCCTTTAAGGCCGGTGGACGTGACATCCTCTCAAAAGCCTGGTTATGACTCCCGGCCGCTGGAAACCTGAACCAGACTTTTTAAAAGAGTGCAGAATACGAGAGGCTTTTACTGCCAGAGATAGGGCAAAAAACAATCTTAGATTTCAAACATCCTGTTAGGATCTGTGCAGTAACATTAAATGCAATGAAGAGAATAAAAACCAAAGACTGACAGAGAGGAATGTTGTTCACTCACTTTGGATTTAACTCACCTCTTATAAGAGGTGAGTTATCCAAAAATAATCCAGAATAAACCGTAAATCAATTAAATTCATAACTTCTTTATCAATCCTAAATGAGAAATTAAATATTGTTGCTCATGTTATTGTGGATGCTGACGGCTGTGCGTAGGATTATCTCCTGTAGTAGTCTGTATTACTGCAGTTCTGCTGAGGCCTCTGATTGAAGACACTCAGTTGCTGTTTAACAGTCTGACCTAGAATGTAATATAAATCAAAAAAGTATCTATCTATCTATCTATCTTCTCTCTCCTCTTTGCTCCTGCATGGATACATGGCACCGTGGTTTTTAACTCATATGGGATTCATGGCAGCACCTGAATTAAATCTTTAGCTTTTTTAAATAGAAAAAAGCTGCTCTCAGTTTTAAACCATGTTGTTGCTACGGTCTCTTGTAATAAAAAAATGGCACAAAAAAAACTAAACAAAAAATCGGCTGTGCACGGCATCCAAAAACAGACAGAATAGTTGTCCAAGAAAGTGATGTTTCTACAACAAATGGAGGAATAAAGGCAACAGAGATAATCCAACATGCTCCCACCCTGAGCACAGATATATATTGATATAAATAATATAAATGTAATGTGAAGATCCTTTATCAACAGATTGGAATATATTTATTTGTTGTCATGAAACCTGCAGTATGTCCCTGTTTAAATGTGTAGTGAAACTCTCCACTTTGTCCCCACTGATTGGTTGCTTCTGACCTGGATTGCTGCGTTTCTGCAGGTGGAAGTGGGACCATTGGGAGGAGCACATTTATAGATATTTACAAATACTGTATCACGATTCAGAATAAAAGCCAAAATAAATGTCAATATATCATCATCTTGCCAGTTTATTGTCAGCCTTCCACCTGAAAGCATCTCAGCGCTTGTTCAGTTCCTAAAACACATTAAAACTCATCGCTGCCGTCCATGTATCTGTCATTAAACACAGATCCTTTAATAGTTTAAACAATTACGTAACAACCAAGAGTTCCTCGATGAGTAGAAGAGCATTAATGCAGGTTAGCAAGCTCTACAACCCTACTAACCAATATTTCCGTCTGTGCAGCTACACTTAACTTGTGTAAAGCCACAAAAGCAACAGTACAATTAAAATTCAACAGCTTGTTTTTGTAACACTCTATAGAAAAGTAGTTTCAGTTTTTAAAGTTGGTTTAAAGTTTTCTTTCAACACAAAATCCAAATTTTCCTTAAAAGTTAAGTCAAACAACCCTGTTTTCTACCTGTTGTGGAAAGAAAGTCTTCTGTAAAAGAACATGAATAAAATTGCTCTATTCTCTTTGGCATTTTTGGCTGCAGAACCAGATGTGGCTCCTGAGCCGCAGGTTGCTGACCCCTCGCCTTGGACTCTGAGCTGTGGAGCAGCAACTTCTCCGTTGCTGCAGTGGCTTCCAGAGCCAGAGATCATCTGGGATTAAGCTGCTATAATCGCTCTATCAACTGACCACGGTCCCACAGGCAGCCGGCGAAGGTCAGCCCTGATCTCCCTGCTGTAAATTACTGCACGCCATGTTTTCAGACTCGGAGTGAAGGCATGTCCGTCTGCCAGCTATAAATGTGTGTGTGTTGTTCTTTTTTGTTAGAAGAGAGGAGATGGTAAAGAACATGTACGTTTTCGTGTCTGTTGGCATTCTTGGTGTCCGTATTGCGTAAGCGATAGATATCTGGGCTTTCTTCTTTCTCTGGTCGTTTGTTGCATAACCGTACAAAAATAGACTCAGTTACGAGAAGTAATGTAGTAAGTCGGGGGTGGAAAACAGAATCCTGTACATACTGTACAGGGAAGAATGGGGGATGTTCTTCAGCATCTTCTTCTTTCAGCAAACTTTACTTGGTTTTTATTGTCACCAGAGGCAAGGGAAAAAAAATCCATAATTAAATGTGGTAAAAGTTACAGGGACAGTTTCAGCATTTGAATATCTAGCTGAAGATTTCCTTTCAGTAATTAAAAGCTCACAAAATGTAGTCTAACCTTAGAATGAAGCTACGCTAATTAAACTAGCATGTAGTCCCACAGTCTGCACTACTGTCTTTTATGTTTTGCTCTTTAATCCTCATTCCTTAGTGTTAAAACCTTAATAACCATAAAGCTGCATCTCTGACAGAAGCTGTATTCGTTTCCATAGGGAAGGTGTCGACTCTTTAAAACCGCTTAATTCCAAACTCCCCTAACAGCCAAACTGTTGATCCCTCCAGATCTTTCCCACATTTGTTTTAACCACAGTCATCAAACTAACGCGTTTTATTGGGAATTCAGTGACGGCAGAAACACGTGCAACACGTACCTCCACCCTAATTCCTTACCCCAACAAGTCACCTGAGGTATCACCAAGGTCAAAGGTCCCAGCCAAATAAAACTCCTTCACCGTGACAAATATTTCCATTTTGGAAAATGGCAGCATTTTTTATCATTAGTCTAGAAAATTTAAACAAAAAAATGAATAAAAATTATTTTAGTAATCTGAAAAACTGTAAACAACAAACAATGGTTTTCTTAAACTTTTGCAAAATATTGCAATGGCAAAATCAGTTTCTATATATGACTGTCTCCTCTTTCTATGACATGTGCTCTCTTTAAAATATATTAGCAAGCAATGATTGCACTTTAAACCGTCTTTTGTCATACGAATATCGTGCACACTAACACAGCGACGTTCAGTAAAACTTCAGTAAAAAGAAAACATTTCCATAAAGTTCAACATAAGGAAAACAAAAGAGTGTTCAAATCATATTAATAGTACTTTTCGTTGATGAACTAAAGCAAAATCACAAGCTTGAGTGTTTCAGAGTGAACAAATGATTTATTTTGTATTTATGTTGCTATAATTTTTATGAGATAGAGGCTGACAGACTGTAATCAAGAGTAGCAGTGACAAGAAGTCAATGAGGACAGAAAATATTCAGACAGACCAAATGTATAAAGTTATGTACTTATAACAGTGGACAGTGAAAGTCTAAGCATCTTTTTACGGCCAATACAGCGTCAGTTCGTCTTGGTAATGACAAACGAGTCCTGCTCAGTGGTCAGAGGGATTTTAGGATGTTCGTCTTGCAGGATAGTGACCAGGTCACGACGTGATGCTGGTGGAGGAAAATGTTTCGTGACTCCAAAACACCCCAAAGTGTCTCAATAATATCTAGATCTGGTGACTGTGCAGCCATGGGAGATGTTCACCTTCACTTTCATGGTCATCAAACCAATCTGTCACCAGTCTTGTTGTGTGTGTTGGTGGATGTCATCCTGATACACTGGTTGAACCATTGGATGCACATGGTCCTCCAGAATGGTTCGGTAGTCCTTGACGCGTCCATCTAGCACAAGTATTAGACCAAGGGAATGCCATGAGTCCAAAGGTGGACTCATCAGAGAATGTCTCACATGTCTCACATTGTCCACAGCACAAGATTTGCACTCCTTGCACCATTGAAACAAACGTTTGGCACGAGTGACCAAAGGTTTGTCTATGGCAGCCCGGCCGTGTACATCGACCCTGTGGTCCTCCAGACACACAGTTTTGCTTTTTGTGATTTGGGCAGCCCTGGTTTTATGTTTTTTGGGTAAAACATCTCTTTCAGACAGCTTCCTCTTGCGTCCCCAGTTGATCCTGTTGGGTGTGGTTGGTCCTTCTTGGTGGTATTCTGACATTACCCTGGTTAACGTGGGTTTTGATACATCACAAAGAATTGCTGTCTTGGTCACAGAGGCGCCAGAAAGACGTGCACCAACAATTTGTCCTCTTTTGAACTCTGGTATGTCCCCCATACTTATTTTGTGCGTATTACTATTTTGAGGAAAACTGAGCTCTTACCTGATAACTGGACCTTCACATTAATGAAGATTGATCACCAGGTTGGTCCAATTTACCCCTGAAACCTCCCACACCAACATGACAGGTGTTTCCGTTTCATTGTCTAAACCCTGTGTATTTACATACCCTTATCTGTGACTAGACTATAAATCTCTCATAGTTGGGTACTGGAAAGCTTTTTCAGTATGGTGTCATAGCGTCATCTCACCACATGGAGGCGCCAATGAATCACAAGTATCACCAAAAACTATCACAACTGGAATCAGTCATAAAAATACAAAACTGCAGTCAAAATAAAGGTTTTCATTATAGAGGAAACCGTTTCTGGCCGCTAGAGGGAGCTCTGAACCTGTTTTGTGTGCAGATGAATACATTTACCAGTTCTGTTGTCTTCAGGTTTACAGTCACAAATGATCAGAGCTGCACTACTTTAACTTGTGTTTTAGTAAAGTCAAAGTAAAAAAGGAACTGTCTCATTGCTCAAGAGTAAAATAAAAAAAAGCTATTGGCATCAGACAGATAAAACAATTAAACTGAGTAAATGTTGGTATTTTAGAGACTACAATAATAAAAAAACAACACAAATAAAGCATTTGAAGAAGTTTACTGTATATTTAGTTAACCTGCAAATGACCGGAAAATAACATTAGAACAAACTTTTAACATAAACTTTTTAGTTTACTAAAGCATAGCCTAACCAAGTGTAAGCAGTTACCAGTAACCCCAGTATATTATATGCCCAACATTATATTTATTTATGTTTCTAATCCGATCACAGAGCTGCATTCACCGGCTCTCACAGTTTGTGCCGTTCCCAAAGCTTGTTGTATTGCGTCCAGATGCCGTTAAATTATAACCATATGCTCCTTCCTCAAATTTCCAAGTGGGCAACAATCACTTAAATATGACACACACACACACACACACAGATTCAGAAAAGAGCCTTCATGCCCTTCACATTTCAAGAATGCGATGGCTTTAAAACATGCTTGTGCTCGAGGGGTCAGCTCTAAACGTGAGCGGTCATGTTTTTACAGTATAAACAACGGCTCTGATGGACCGGCGCTTCAAAACCGGCCCAAAAGTTTGCTGTGGGTCCACACAGAGCAGCTCTTTAATCTTTGGTCCTGCTGTGTGGGGAGATGCATTCACCCAACTCTTCATTTAAGTGCAAAATGTGTCCCGAGCACAGTAGGGCCCACATGTGGAGAGTGTTTATTTGGACTCTAGGCCTGTAAACTTTTATGATAACACTGCAGCTGTCGGCTGCCAAACTGTAATTATGATGTAAAGGAGAAGCAGAGGAATCCAGTTGGAGGTAAACAACAACCACCACAATCCAAATATGAGGAGCTGTGATCACGAGAAACGGAGCGAACAGGCAGGAACGAATGAGGCATAAAAAAACAAGACAATCGTCTGAAGTTTGTTTAGCAGCTTCTCTAAATGTACCAAAGTTCATCAAACCCTGGTGGTCGGCGGGAAGGACGTTCCTTCCCTATTCATCTTTTTTCGTCTTCCCCTCTCCGGGGGAAGGTAAAGATTTCATTTTGAGCCGCTCGGCAGCGTGGAGGAGCTGAGAGCTGAAAGGTGAGGCCTTCCCCTCAGAGGTCGAGGAATAAACTCATCCGTCTCAGCTCGCCTGGACAAGTTCACAAAGGCGATCCATCACGCTGATCAGGAACATCTCAGACATGATGCTTTCCACTTCTGATCCTGGCCCCTGTGTGACCCCCTTCACACACAAGTCATGAGGCGTCACCACCTCCCTCTTTTAGAGCAAACCGATAGTTTCTCCCTACTTTTAATTCCCTGCCAGCGCCGCCGCCTTTGATGCCTGTGGATAAAGTTTCAGAATATGGTGTACGGCACATTGAGAGGACATAAAGAGGGAAGATTACTCATCTCTCGTTTCTCAACGCGAGGCCCCAGAGCACGGCTCTGCAAAGCGGAGGGAAAACAAAAGAGTGCCACAGGCAAGATGGATGGCTGCTGGAAGCCAAGGCAGAACGAGGACCTGTCGACACCTCCAGACGGCCATTCGCACATGCTGGAGGTGTTAATGTCCGCATTCAGAGTCTCTGATTCTCACAGTGACGTATCCATCAAACATCTAATCTGTTCAAAGAAGCCTTAGGATGGAAATGTACGCCTTGCCAAAAGCATCCACACCCACATTTCAGTTTTTAGCCTTTTTGTCAGAATAAGAAAGCGAAAAATGTCCTTTTTAAAATGTGTTGTTGCATAAAAATAAAAAAAAATAAAAAGATTTTTTTCTTCCTGCAAATCATTTCAACAACACAAGAAATATTAGTAAGAAAATAGTTTAATCTGAAGGTTTGCAAACTTTACGATCCAAACAGGGATTTTTTTTTACCTTCAGCCAAGATAAAATCACATCTCCAAAGGATTTCTGTTGTCACCATTAAATTACCATCATTTCTGGTCAAAATTACAGATTTAAATGAAAGAAAAGCTTATTTGTGGATGTTTTGTGGGAAATTTAAATAAAAATTCTGATATTATTAATGGGACTTTTTGTGTCTTTCTTCTAAGCTGGATGTAATTATTCTCTTAAAAAACACTAAATCTGCTAAAATTAACCTTTGTTATAATTACTATATTTAGCATGATCAGTTTGTTGTTTGTGGAAAAGATCAGTTCATGTTGTCAGTGAGCTGATAAAAGTCTTCGCTGCTTCGTTATAGCAAAAGAATATTTTACAGACTGCATCATTTTAAAATTCTTAATCCACACGAGCGCGCATAAACACGCAACCCAGCGTTGTTGCATTGCCAAACACATAGGGGGCAGTGTTGTAAAACCAGGATCATTGGCTTCCTGTTAAGAATGAAGGAGCATTTCAAAAGTTCTGGGTGTCAAGAGACGTCGTGTTTTTTAGCGTGTGATGCACCAAACGCTCGAGTTGGGAAAGTTAAACTTTGGCCGCTTGAGCGTGGACCAATCAGAGAGCTCCTTCTATGTGACGTAGTGATGGAAGATCCTGAAGTGATGATGGAGGATAGATTTATTGTGGCTGTTTTCTCTAATTCCAGTGAAACTAGAGCTGAAATCGACCCTCGTCAGCGTTAAGCTCCTGGAGGAGAAAATCACCAAACTCTGAACGCTGCTGGATTTTTCCCCTAGTTACAGATATGGAGCCGAGGCAGCAGACAACCACGCTCTCTTGGTTTATTAGATAGAGACGAGCCGCTCTCTTGGTTTATTAGATAAAGACGAGCCGCTCTCTCAGTTTAGTCCTCCATTGTACTAAAAGACAGGAGAAGACAGGAAGTGGAGACGCTTGAGGTGGGTTTGAAACATCTGACCCTAAAAAGTGCACAAAAATGTAAAAACCCCTCCAACTTGAAGCGCCAGATGCCGTTGGTGTGAACGTATCATAAGGGAGTCCCAACTCAAATGCATGCCACACTTTTCAGATTGTCCTCTTTTGTGTTTCATGACAAAAAACATGAAGGTTGTGGGGTTTTTCAGGTGATGCCGTAGTGACAAACCAGCTCACCCTGAATGTTTCCTTCAGTACTAACAGAGGCTACGTATAGATGTGCAAATTACCCCACACCACTAATGCAACAATAAATCAGCTTCAAAACCAGGTCACCTCCGCAGAGGATAGGATGGAGGCCTCTCTGGTCCCTTTTGTAGTTCTGAGCCTTTTTCTTTTAAAAACATTGTTAAGATCAACCTTTTGCTTTCAGGCTGATACTGTTTCTGATCCCGAGTTCAATCCAAAGCCGGATTGTGATGCAAAGAAGCTCCATGTCTGAGGCACGGATTGAATTTCATAGTTTTTCTAGTTCATAGAAGGAAGAAAGAAAACGCTCTAATATTTGTGTAGCTGGAAGCGTTAGATCATGGTTTAAAAACTGTGCAGCCACAGCAGGTTCGCCGTGGATCCAGCCTCAGATGAACACCGCGGCGTTGCATCACATGAGGCCGCGTCCTTAAATCCAAATCTACGTTTAGGCTGTAAAACAAATGAGTTGATGTCTTGCAGCTACTGATCTTAAAGATCAGCAGCGAATGGGATCCTCTGCCTGTGGCGCAGGTGTGTGTTAAACCCAACGCCAGGATGGACGGACGTCAGCGGTGGGTATGGAAAAGATGCTGCCATTATTAGTATTAGGCTCGGTTACCTTGATAACTGTCCAAGTTAGGCGTGCTACAAGAAAGGGAAGAAAATGACTTCATGGTTAGAAATCTGAGCAAGAGCTTTGGGAAAACCTTAATTGGGTGGAAATATTACAGAAGAAGCTCAAATAAAATAATAAAAACCTGTTGGGTTTCTGCTCACCTCGACCCACCAATGAAAAGTTTCTCTCAGAGTTTATGTTTGATTAAACTTTGGGGTCAAATATGTTTACATGACCTCCAGTTTAACATTGTACTTCTCTAAATGAAGCATTCATTCATTTTAAACCCTCTTGTGTTTGCTCGTAGGTCTGATTCCTGTACAATCACATATGACATCAACTCTGGCTGGTAGATTAAAAACAACACATTTCTATAAAGTAGTTGATGAATAAATGATGAATGAAAAGTTTTAGGTCCACATTTATCACCTTGACGTCTTCATTTCCTTGAATTTTCAGTAGTCGCACAAAAAGGCTTCTCTAAAATCCCCCACAGGTGTGAATCCTATACATTTAAATGGTTTTAGATTAGTCTGAGGTGTTCTTCACAGCTCGGGACGCGTCTCCAGCCGACCTTGCGGCCATTTTGACCGGAGCAGAAACTCCTCTGAAGGGTTCTGCGCTGAACTCGCTGAAACAGAACTAGGTCAACAGCAGCCAGACCTCCAACTAGTCGCTGGTGGGAAGGCCAAAAACAAACGGAGAGCAAGAGATGCTGAAATCACTGGGTCGCCTCTCTGGATCATGTGGTTCATCTGGGTTAGCCTTCTTCTGTCAGAACCATGACAGATTACTGCGTGCTGCTCTTCTCTCCTTTCTTTAATAACATTAGTCATCTCAAACTTTGAAATAGTCTCATGCACAGGTTGATTCTTAATTCCCTGACCGAGGTGACAGACTGGCATGTTTGAGTACAGCAGCGTTGGCGCGTGGACAGCAGGGCTTTGTTGACGCGGATTAAAAACTACTGGACTAGTTCCACGTTTAAGAGTTCTGCAGCCTTAAAGGAAGATTAAATTCCCCAACTCTTGTGTTTGACCAGGTGGCTCAGCTGCGAATCCATTTATATTTACAGCCCCGGCCTGGCACTGACACCTGCAAAGTCAACAGACCCGCAGCGGGAGCAGCAGCGAGCGCAACTTTCCTAGCGATGGGATTGGATGTGAAACGCTGCCTTCCATCCTTCAGCGCAATCACGCTGAGTACACAAGTGGAAAAAGATATAACCTCAGCGAGGCCGGTTGGTGGTTTCGCTCGGAAATATCGGGGCCGTTCTGATGAAACCGTCTGTGAGTCATCTCCAAGAGGGGAAAAATAAAAAATCTACTGTGGAAGAGTCAGAGCAGGCACAGGAATGTGAAGAACGACATCTTCATCTTGGAGCTTCCCAGCGCCGGGAGAATCAAAGCAATGCTGGAAATGATATGGATAGAGAGAGAGAGACTGGTGGAGGGAGAAATTTATCAGAAGTGGCGGCGAGTATTTCGTCAGAAATGCCTTTTTGGCTAAAGGAGAGATGGGAGTTTCCTGGAGACTAATTTGGACGAAGAGTTCCTGGATGTTTAAGGTTGTAAAGAACAGGAGGCTCTGATCACTACAAGATTCAAACACCCGAATAGAATATTTTACCCTCAACAAGATACCGTTATTTCAACCTTGTTAACCTTTAGTTTTCTCTTAGTGTTCTTCTCTCCATAGTAGCCACACCTGGGCTGGTTCTGTTAGCTGAGACAGCTTCTTGGAGGAGAACATGGGCTGAGATGCTTCCAGTGACGTTCTACAACTGCTGCTATAAACTCTTTTATTTCAGTATCCTGTGCTTCTAATTTAGTTTTCTGTCTCTTCAAACCCCCAGTCGGTCGTGGCAGATGGCTGCTTGTACTGATCCAGGTTCTGCTGGAGGTTTCTTCCTGTCAAAGGGGAGTTTTCCTCTCCACTGTCGTTACATGCATGCTCAGAATGAGGAATTGAATGGATGTTTGTGTACTGAAATGACTTTACCTGTAAACTGACTTGGTGTGAACTTAAATCTACACCTGCGGCTCCAGAGATGCTCGTCACTCTTAATTATTTTAAGAATGCTAAATAATTATCAAATCTTGTAAAAGATAGTAAATAAATTGTAGAAATATTCCCTAAACCTCTGTAAAAATATGCATAGTGTTTCTATGAAGAAGGACACTTGAATGCCATTTCTATTTTTTTTTACCAGAAAAGTGTTTTGTCTGAAGGAAGACTGCATTTCCCATGAGCACCAGCGCATTGCGTGGAGAGATTAAATTTAACCCACCCAAAACCACGTCTCGGATAGATCTGGAGTTTTTTGTAAACTGGTAACGACTCAGAACTGCGAGGGGTAATATCAGGTGTCAAAGCGTGTAACAATGGCGGCTGATCAGAGAAGTTCTTAGACGATGAGTCAGTATACTTCCCCTTTCTAAATGATCTCCTAACAGCGACACAACATAAAGTTTTAATTAGCCAAAAGTAAAAAGGGCTGTTCAGTCATTTGTAACTCTAAACTAGACCAAAAGCAACAACAAAGAAGTCTCAGTTTTGGTCAAAACTGTGGACAAAAGTGGTCGTATTTTTGGCAGAAGGAAGACTACATTTCCCATGAGCACCAGCGTATAGTGTGGTAAAATCCGGATCTGAACCATGTCACATGATGAAGATGAAGATAAGAAACGGGGGAAGTGACGTATGCCGTAAAGCAGTCAGCACATTTGTAGTTGCTTAGTGTGGCAGGGTTCCTGCCACCCTCCTCAAAGTTTTTTAGTGCCGGTTAAAGCGACACGGAATCGGATCATGACAGAGGCGTCATTCAATGAGCTGTGAGACGACGTATGATCACATAAGTTATTAAAATATTTTATGAAGGTTGAAAAGTTAAGTGTTGTTCTTTCTTTAAAAAAAATGACTCTCCTTTCAAGAAAATGTTAACATTTCGTTCACTTAGAGATTTAATGATTTTCTTCTTCTGTATTTAACAAAACCTAGAAAACCCAATAGTTTGTTTCGTTTAAAATAATATATAGATATAATAATAACAGATAATATTGATGTTAAATCCTCATCCAGGATGCTGCAGGTAACATATAATTTGTTAAATGTGTTGCTTTAGATGAAAGTGTCGATAAAAGTGATAAAAGTGTCTAAATGCATGAACGCAAATGTAAATGAAGCTAATTTTATTTTCCGGGACGAGGGGGCAGAAATTAGTTGCAAAGGTCGACGACCCCCCTGAACTGGACCGATGGACCTTCAGCTATTTTAGCAGAAAGACCGTTCCTGTTGAGGAGGAATAGATTTTTTTATTTTTTATTATAGGAGACCAAACATCTCTTCACTTCTCCTCACTTTTGCCCACAGGCCAAATCCCAGTAATTCACAATGACGTTTATAACTGGCCTTGAATAAAAAATATGCAAAAGTCGCAGAGGCGTTAACGGCTCTGGGATAAACCGAATCCTCCGTTGGTTCTGCACACCTCGAATCCATCTCCATTCGTCCTCCTTTCCACCTGTGCCACCTATCTCAGCCATCTCTCTCTCATACACAACCTCTCCACCCTTGAATGCACACAGGAATGTGACACAATCCAGCAGACGCAGGAGAAGAAGAAGAAGAGAGGGCTGGGTGGGGTGAGCCTAAAAGCAGCCCAACTGAATGGCCTTTCAGACCTGCACACAAAGGCGGTGGCAGCTTTTGACTATGCTGAGAGGTCAGGGGTCACTCAAAGCACTGACAGAGGTGGAAACCACAGATGAATTCAGTCCGCCTGTAGATTTGTGCACGCCGAGGCACTTTGCAGCTCAGAAAAAGTGCTTCCAGAAACAGTTACTCATTATTTCTGTTCACTTACGCAGGTCAAATGTTTACGGGGGGGCAGCAGAACAAGAGGAATGAGTCGGCAACACACAACTAATCAATGGAAGCACGACACTTTTAGCAGGCCTGTCAGCTTAGCCTGGGCTGGGTAGCTTTAAAGATAGAAGAGAGGGGGAAGAGAAGGGGAAACAAAGCTTATTCTGCGCTTTAAGCTGCTCTCAGCCCAAAGGCGCAAGAGAAGAAAAGAACATCTCTCCATGATTAAAAGGGACCGAGGAGCAGGAAGGGGAGTAAAGAGGAGAGGACAAGCCTCGGAGCCTCGAAGGTTCGCTGCACCAACATGCGAAACGCTGCAAGAAAGTTAAGCGGGGACATGCAGAGGGAGGGGAGCGTCAGCTCCAGACCTCGCCGTCTCTGGTTTCCCCGTTAATAGAGACGAAAGACAGGTCTGCAACACGAGCCAGAGAGAAAACAGAACAGGACAAAAAAAAAGAGAGAGAAGAACAATTTATTTCTCTTACATCCAGCGGCTGTGGAAATAAAAGCACGGCGGCTCCAGACCCACTCAGAAAGATGCAGCTCTGAATTCAGGTCAGAGCTATCATGGGTCACTAGAACACACACACAAAAAAAGAAAGAAAGCCGCCTGTTACCAGAGCGGAGACGGGTGGGACCACGGATTTTCAGTTCAGGTCCGCAGGGTCTGCCGGCGTGTCGTCCGTGCAGCTTCAACACTCCGCCAGCTGTAGAAAGGACTTTAGATGTAAAGGAACCAAACCGTGGGACATAAATGATTTCTAACTGAAATCCACAAGATGTTTTTCTGGCTTCAGTCCATCGTTACCACCTTATTTTTCTAGCTCCCATGTAAATTAATGCAATGATGAAATACAATATTACTGTTTTATAACCATTTTGACAGATAAAGCATTTAAATGAGCTTCTTTTATAATCGTCTGCTGCAATTATAGAACGTATAATGCAGGATATAATCTCTCAAACTCAGGTTTAGACGAAATTATTGTATGTTTGTTTGCCTATTTTATATTTGCATATTGTATATCTGCATTGACCAAATCGAATTGATGGAATTAGTTGAAATTGGCGCCCGTGGTTACCGACGTAGACGTGGCGCCGCTTCTTCTTCTGCCTGCCGTTCACACAATAATCAGCTGACGGTTGCATTTAATTAGTCTTGAAAATGAACGAGCAAAAACAAATATGAATCAACAGCTGTTGTTTAAAACACAGCCTTGGTGTAAATTAGGATTAATAATCTCAGCTGTATAATCTGGTACATAACACGATTTCAGCTAAAATCTCATCAAACATCAAAACTGCTTAGAGCATCTCAGTTTTGGTGCAATAAGAAAAATATTAAGTATTATGTTGTTTTTGATCCTGTGACCTTGATTGGATGACGGGGTTGTGGGAGTTTTTCACCGAAGTGTTGAAGCGACATCGATAATCTGACCCTACAATTTAAGGAATTATCGATAAGTATAAATATCAGTTATCGGCCGATTCCAATTCAAAAAACAATTCACTGTTAAAGTTTTAAGATTACTGCTGCTGTTATCTTTGTATCTTATGAGGAATGTTTGGTTAAATGAACATAGATAAATATATAAAATATAGGAATATTAAAACTCTTGTTTCATAATACTATCAATAATTAAGTGCAATGAAAACTAATCTGTTTGTTTACAGATATGAAATGAAAATTAATGTTTTTTTGTTGTTTTTTATTGAATGGTGGTAGAAAATAAACTACTAGGATTAAAACTTACATGTATTCATCTCAATCATAAAAGATTTGTTGACTAAAACCATTTAGAAAGATGGTGCGAGGAAATGACCAAGAGAACAACAAATATCCGCTATAAAACGATCAGAACGTAAATCTTTAAATAAAAATACACAAATGTTTCTTGTTGTTGTTTTTTTCAATCGGCTTAAAAACCTGTCACATATTTAAACCTGCAGCAGGTTTTAGGTTAGTCTCAAATGGGACGCTTAGGGCAGATGTGGCAGAAACAAAGAGAGTGAACTAAAACAAAAATGTCCTCTACCCCACTGTTTTTTTTTATTTTTATAATCCCACACCCCCAAAGAAACGGTGAAAACCTTCTATTTGCACTGGCTAAATTATTCAGGACGTAAAAGTCAAAAGGGTCAGAAAACCCTCGAGGAGCTGCAGCTACAGAAGGCCTGGCGGAGATGGATAGGAGGGGGATTAGAGCGGCGCTGTTAGCATTCCTCCTGCTAACATTGTTCAAATTCCACACGGAAACCAAAGCCGACAGGCTAGCGGTTAGCCTGCTAGCTGTTCACAGCAGGGACTCTCTCTTTTGGAGCAGTCCCTGATTATAAGTTTTCAACTCATTAAAACCTGCCAAACTTTACCAGGCGTGGCTTCCAAGAGCCTTAAAGTCCTTTACAATCATTTTTAAATGTCACACGTTTACCACCAACTAATGGCAGCATCTGGAAGATGTTAAAAATAAAAAAGGAAAGACGAAAGGAAGATGAGAGAGGGAACAAAGAAAGGAATGAAGGAAAAAGGAAGTGGTGGGAATGAAAAGATGTTAAGAAACAAAAGGAGAAATGAAGAATAACGGAAAATGGATAAAAAAATAAGTATCAACGTTAAGGTAGAAAAAACAAGGCGGACTGAATCCCACAGTAAAGATATCTGCTTTATAAAACAGTCATTAAGACCACATATAGACATATAAATGGCACTGGAAGATGATGGGGAATACACAACAAGAGTAGTAAAAATGTACACGAATCACTAATATCCATTAAAAACATGTTTGAGGCCAGATGGCATGAAAAACCAAAAAACAACAACCCGACAGTGTTCTCTGGTCTCTGGGTCCGCTTGGTCCTTGTTCTGGCTGATGAGGACAAAAATGAGCTGAGGCAGAAAACGTCCAGCAGAAACAGCCCAGGAGGAACGGCTCAAATCACACAAGATTACACGTCACTCGCAAATGACAAAAGTGCTGAAAGCTCTTTTCTGTGGCCTCATTATTCCTCTTTTATTTATTTATCTATTTTCTGTATTTAGCTGGTAGACGAGGAGGCCAGAATGAGGAAGATGAGGCGTCTGATTACGGGCATCATTCCCTAGTCTGTGTTACACGTCACACCTGAGTAGAGACGAGGTCACTGTGAGATATAATGGAAGCAAACTAACCCTGCGGTTCAAACCTGCAGCTCCGACACGGATTAATCAAAGACCGGCAGGATCAAAACTGTCCTAAAGAGGCGAGAGTGGAGTCTGAACGGACCAAAGAAACAAAATCATGTTGATCAGAAGAGCCAAGTCAGGTTTACGACGCAACGCCAGCGTCATAGTTCTGCAAATCTGGACGTTACGGCTTTAAAACTAAACTGTCTGTTGCTACGTCCATTAGCATCGCTGTGCTTCTGCGTCGGACCACATGAGCCGCATCCAAAAAAATCTCAAGATTTCAGCAGAAAGATCTAAATTGATGCTCAAATTTTTTGTTAAAATACTTTTTTGTTGTTCAAATTGAATTTTTTTGGTTTTATAGGAATATTAAAAGATTGATTTCAACCCAAAAAATGTTTTACAGTGAATATAAAGTACAATTTAAAATATCAATTCCATTTTTTTATTATGAGATTTTTTCTTAATATCAAAACCTTTTTACTTTTTATTAAAATCTGACTTTAAAAGTAAAAAATAAAAATCTGAATGTGAATTTTTAGTTAATTCCGGTTTCGTTCTTGAAGTGAAAATTGAATTATGCATCATAAGCTGCTTAGCCTTAGATTAGCTGGTTTTTCCTCTCTCGTCTCCTTTGGTTAAAAGTCTAAGTGATGCTTTTCTGCGTCAACCAAACAAATTAAGTGATTTGAGAGAGAAACTTTATCAACGCTGTAATCGCTGGTTTGTCGCCCGTCACTTGGTTCCACACGCCTCCACCAGCTCCAGTCTCACCAGTCATATTTTATTGGCTGTTCTTCTTCTTCTTGTTTTGTTCTTTTCCCCGGTTGTGAATACAGCCTCCCTCCTTCCTCAAGAGTTTGTGTTCAAAGTGGGTCACAGGAAAGGATCCAGAGTCCTGCAGGGAACGCCGCCACCCACGTGCTGCGTTCACGTCCGGGGGGAAGAACCGTAGAGCGGCTAGAAAGTCACCGTCGTGGCGCTCTTGCTCTGCAAGGTCATTGTCTGAATGCTGGAGAGGATCTTCCTCTGGTGGCCGGCCAGGGTCACTCCCATGTGAAGCAGATCCCTGGAACAGAGAAGAGATCCAGATTGTGTCACCAGAAACTAGCCATGTACACAAAATTAGAATAGTGTGTTGTAGTGTGCATATTTTTCTCCAGTCATCTCAAAAAGTGAAACTCTTATTTTATGGAGACGCAAAGAGTGAAATATTTAAATCTTTTATTGTAGCTTCCAGGTTAAGACTAAACAAAAATCTTAGAACGAAGGAATATCACATCAGACGAATCTGAAACTTTGAAATGGTATGTTCACTTCTAGGCTTCCGTACTTCGTTGTCTTTTTCCTGCATAAATTACTGCATCAATGCAGTGTGACACGGAGGCAACCAGACTGTGGCTCTTTATATAGCCTTAATAGCTTAGTGACTACAATCCATAGACTTTCTCTGGGGTTAAAGGTCGGGGGAGTCTGCTGGCTAGTCAAGAACAAGAACGTCAGTCGCTGTTAGGGTGATGCGTTTTTACATTTGTTCACTTTTTAGGGTCAGAAACTTCAATGAGCGTCAAGAGTCCCCACTTCCTGTCTCCTCTGGTCTGACTTCCTGTCTCCAACGGTCTTTTTGTACAATGGAGGATGAAACTGAGAAAGCGGCTCGTCTTTCTTTAATAAACCTAGAGAGCGGCTCGTCTTTAATAAACCAAGAGAGCGGCTCGTCTTTCTCTAATAAACCAAGAGAGCGTGGTTGTCGGCTGCCTCGCCTCCATATCTGTAACTAGGGGAAAAATCCAGCAGCGTTCAGAGTTTGGTGATTTTCTCCTCCAGGAGCTTAATGCTGACGAGGGTCGATTTCAGCTCTAGTTTCACTGGAGTTAGAGAAAACAGCCACAATAAATCTATCCTCCATCATCACTCCAGGATCTTCCGTCACTACGTCACATAGAAGGAGCTCTCTGATTGGTCCACGCTCAAGCGTTCAGCAGCGAAAGTAAAATTTTCCCAACTCGAGCGTTCGGAGGCCTTGAGAGCGTCGGGCGCTCAAAGCTCTCTGGTCTCAAAACGTCTAAAACGCTGCAAGACTTTTCGACGCAAGAAGCGCGTCTACATAGACTTTGAATGTAAACTGGACGCTCCTTACGCTCCAAATCAAACCAGCTTTATCATAAATACAAGAAACTAAAGGTTGGAACATATCAGTCTATATAATGAATGAGTTTCAATTGTTGGGATGACTGGAAAAAAATATTTCACTATTAGTAAAGTTTTCAAAAACACTAAATATCAAAATTAAAAGATTCTCTGTATAAAAATAGAGCAAAACTTTACAGTACACCTTCCCTTATTTATGCCTATTAAATAGTTGATCAATATTTTATTATTTAATCTCTAAATGCTTCATAAATCATTATCATTAGTAGTTTATTCGTGTTTATCTTGCCAATAATGGAGCCAAATCTGTTCAGCTCACTTATATACACTAGAGTTGATATATTAAAACATTTGAGATTAAGTTACCACCTTGTATGAACAAAAAATCTGTAAACTTAAGTATTTAGCATACTTACAAATATATACAACGCAACGATATGTATTACATGCTAAAAAATATGTTTATAAATCCTTACTCTGAAATATTTAATATTCAAACACTACTATGCTCATATGCATAACATAACACTATTTATTAGCTTAATTAACAGCAGGAACAAAAAACAGAGACTAACTGTGCGCTGATCTGGGCCAGCTGATCTACGGAGTTGAAGCCGGCCTGCAGGAAGCTGTCCTCGTAGCGCTCCATCTTGATGGCCCTCAGCCAATCCCCGACCGAAGAGCACGGCGAGAGGGCCAAAGGTGCGCGCTGGTCCAGCAGGGGGTAGGACGGCCTGCCGGGGCCACAAACAAAGCAGTTAGTCGCATTCACCATCACCGAAGCAGCAGCCATCTGAGTGACGGGCAAGCAAACAATGGGATTTGTCAGGGGCGGGAGCGTCTTGAGCTGGTATACGACCAGCTGACAGGCAGAATGCGGAGCAAGGGAAACGGGCACAGCAAGCGGCGGACAGCTCCCAGCAGGACGCCGAGGTGGCATCTCGGAGCGGGCAGTGGGAGGGGAACGTCTGTCCCGCTGCTGTAAGGCCGTCGACGTGACCCCAGAGAGAGACATCGCATCCCTTTCAGTCAGGGAACACACACGCTGCTGATCTGATCAGCATGTCACCACGACAGCATGTCAATCAGAACAGGACGGCCCCAGGTTTTGGGTTGTTTTGTTCATTTATTTACATCTGTTACAGGCAGTCAAGCAAATCAAGTTTATTTGAAGGATTTTACTCATTTTAGGAGGATATAAAACACAAGTAAGATCAAACAAAGAGATGGTGGATGATTTTAGTTAGAGGTTTTCTGGGATTCACAGTAAAAGCTGAAGTCAGAGACTCAATGCCGTCTGCTGGGTTTCCTTAGAAGGAAAACCTTTTAAGATTATCTTAATAATAAACTGGCTCGGTTCATTGTTGAGAACTGTATTTATCTCGTAAAGTTCCTTGAAATGACGTGTTGTGAAACGAAATCATCTAAATAAAATTATTGATTTAAATGTTGCTGGAACGTAGCGTATCAGTTAAATTACACACACTTCTGAATTTTAACAAAATAAAACTGGAGATTTGATTCAAAATGAGATTTTTTTTCAGCAGACGCAGTTCATGTCCACGTTTTAAAGTAACTGTGAAAGCAAAGCCCCGCCCCCAAAAACTAACTTTAGACTTCCAAAAATGGGCGGGGCCAAGAGAGACATGGCCCAGTGAGGCTTAGAGTGCAGGGTGCTGAAGCTACAGTAATTAATGTTTGGACAAATCAAGCACGGATAAAAGTCTATGGTCCTCTTGCAGTTTCTAGAACAACCAATCAGAGCTAGAAGTAGTGGCTCAGCTCTGTAAATCCAGCTCGTCTACGTGAGATAAAATAAATATTGTACCTTTACAGCCAATTTATTCTGCCAGAAAAAACTAATTATTAATTTATGAGCTTCTTCATGTCTTAATGATTAAAATTTGGAACAATATCAAGCTTTTGGATTACCAATGAGTAAATATTTGCTAAAATTCAAAGAAAAATGCAAAAACTTATATTTAAAACACTTAAAAGATTGCATGAATATGCAAAAAACAAACATATATTCAGCAGAGAAAGTAACTGAGAGGCAAAAATATAGAATATCTAAGATATACACAAATATTAAACCCCCTTTCACATTGCTGGTGTGATAATTCCCAGATTACAGAAAACCAACATTGACACAGGTTGTTTCTCTACCACATGTAATTTCTGAGGCTGGTTTAATTTAATCCATGAAAGAGCAAAACAATTATTCCAAAGGTCATCTGAGAACTTTATTTTGAAGACCCGGCATAATCTCTTTTTCTTGACTGAGTTCTGTGAGGGATTAGAAAAAGTCAGACTTTTATTTTGCCAATCGCCTGTGAGCTCAGTTTTAAAAGGGCATTTTTAACGGCTCAATGGTTTTATCTTCAACAATATTTACAAATATATCTGTGAACTTTTATTATGATGCTCAGTGTGGCTCAATGTGACATATATGCAAACCCTTAGTTTCATTTTTAATCTGGAATCTTTATCTATTTATTGAAAGGTTAAGGCTTCCCAAAGCTGAATAACATAATATTCCAGATCAAACAAGAGATATAGAGGATGGAGTTACTTATTCAGAAACTTACTGAAGATATTTCTAAAAAATCTTAGTAAAAAGAAAAGGAAATTGTCTTGACTTCCTGTTCGATGTACCAATCAGATGTCAGCGTCTCAGCATTAACTGCACTCACTGAGTAGTTAAAGTTTAAATAATTAATACTGTGGTTCAGCAAAGGTACATGTGATATTTTATTAAAAGTATAAAATAATTGTGAGGAGTTTATAAAAATTAAATTAATATTTGTAATTTGGACACATTTTTGATGAAGCTTTAAATATATATATATATATATAATAAAATATTACTGTATTTAATTTACTGTAATTAATTTATTAGTTACTTATTTGTTCTAATATAAGATGCAGTAGAGATTTTAAATTAAACTAAAAATAAAGTAAATAAGCATCATAAGTATGAAAACAAACTTCATGGACCAAACAATCAAAATCGCTTTTTCTAAAAATGTCATAAGAAAATGAAACTATATAAATAAACGTCATTCTTCATAAAGATTCACAAATAAGTCATCATGTCACAACGCTTCCCAGTTTGTGAGTTCAGACGTTTTCGTTCAGTTCGGACGTCCAGACAAAGTGATTTTTGCTTTTATGCACAGACCAGACGTTGCAGCTTCACCATAAAAACGACACTTTAGCATAATTTCCTCTGGACCATCTGGATAAGCCACAGACGAAAACTACGGGTCATCATTACGTCCACACTCGTGAACGCCGCAGCGGTTCCCCTCTTACCCTCCTGCGTCCTGGGCGATGATTTTCAGCGAGGCGGGGTTGCGGATGAGCTTGTCCAGCGCGCTGACGAGGTCGGCGAAGCGGGGACGCGCCGAGCGGTCCTTCTGCCAGCAGTCCAGCATCAGCTGGTGCAGGTGGGAGGGGCAGTCTGGCGGCGGCGGCAGGCGGTAGTCCTGCTCGATGGCATTGATCACCTGACAGCGGGAGACAAACGGCTGCCGTTCAAACAAAGCGTTTCCACTAAATGATGCCCGGATCGATTTTGGAGTTTTAATGAGGTTAGCGCTGGCGCTAACCTGTGCGTAAATGATTAGCATCCGTGATGTGAATGATAGGGGCGTCTTAAAAAGTATCCACACTTCCGATACCAATATTTCAGTGCTCAGAATTGCCCGATACTAATATCAGTCTGAGTCAAACACAGTCGTTACTTTCGTGGTGTGAAATATTAGAAAAGGTTCGACTACGTGACTCAAACACGGACTGAGCAGCGTAGCAGCAAATGTGAGAAATGTTGAGCCGATTTTTCTTTTCCAAGCTTAAAACTGAAAAGGTTTTACTAACAGTTTTTTATGCGTTTTGATCATTATACTTTTCAGGGGAATTTTGACGCCTTATTGGTCATATTAAAATTCAGCTTATTGCTAATTTGTTGTAGCGATCACGGCTCAACATGTTGGACATAAACTGCCAAAGAGAGATTACGTGTGGATAAAATGCTGGTTTGTGTTGGAGTGATTAATATATAGATTTTCTACGCGGCCGATATAATCACTGTTGTGTTGTGAATTAGTGCAAATATAAGATATCAGACTGATAATAATGTGGCATCAGGTAAAGATTCAGACACTAATTAATAAAACTGGCTGTATGTGAGGTTCTGGCTCAGACTCACATCCTGGTTGCTCATGTCCCAGTAGGGCCTCTCTCCAAAAGACATGACCTCCCACATAACAATGCCGTAGCTCCACACGTCTGAGGCAGAGGTGAACTTTCTGAACGCTATCGCCTCGGGCGCTGTCCAGCGGATAGGAATCTTGCCTCCCTGCATAAAAACGAAGCCAACAATTAGCGGGAATCATCATCACACATACGCCAGGGCGACCTGGGAGTAACCAGCGAGTTAATCTTACCAGAGAGCTCGTGTACGTCGGGTCGGAGGAATTCTCCTGGAGGAAGCGCGACAAGCCGAAGTCGGACACCTTGCACACCAGGTTGCTGTTGATCAGGATGTTGCGGGCGGCCAGGTCTCTGTGCACGTAGCTCATCTCGGCCAGGTACTTCATGCCCGAAGCGATTCCGCGCAGCATCCCCACCAGCTGAATGGGAGTGAACTGGCTGTCGTTCAGCTGCGGGGGTGAGAGGGAAGGTTTAGGTGGGATGTAGGTAAAAACGGAAAAAGTCTGAATAAAATCGTACGATTGATCTTCTGAATGCCGTACATTTCTTTCAGCGATCCTGCTAACATAAACTGAAGTCTGTGGTCGGGCGGTTGTGAAAAGCTTAAATGTGCACGTTTACACTTGTTGGGATTGTGTGGTTCTGATTTCTGAAACAACTGACTGTCAACACGCCTCATCTCTCTGCCATTATGCATCACATTAAAGCTGTGATTTCGTTATAGAAGGATCAGATCAGATCCTGCAGCTGGTCCTACACACTCCCGCACTTGTTCATCTTTTGTCAGTCCCCTGCAGAAAATCGCGAATCTGCGATCGTGATTTTGTGGGACACAAAATCAAGGATCAGAAATCATACATTTGAAATTATTTTTTATTTTCTTACGTTGACTGACTAACCCCCTCCCCAGCCAAAAGTGAACGGTGTGATGCGTCGCGTAGTAAAGTAATCACCTTCATGTGGCATCAGAACAAACACACGTTTTCATCCCAGCAGCGGCGGCTGGTCAGCGCGTCGGCCATATTGGATGTGTCAGATCTGCCCCGTAAACTATTATAAGCAAATGGACTAAAGTTCAGTCGTCTAAAGTGTTATTTAGCATGCTAACACTAGCTTAAATAACTGAAGTTAGCATGCTAACACTAGCTTAAAGCGTTACAGTTATCGTGCTAACACTAGCTTAAAGCGTTACAGTTAGCGTGCTAACACTAGCTAAAAGCGTTACAGTTAGCATGGTAACACTAGCTTAAAGCGTTACAGTTATCGTGCTAACAATAGCTTAAAGCTTTAAAGTTAACATGATAACACTAGCTTAAAGCCTTAAAATTAGCATGCTAACCCTAGCTTAAAGCGTTGCAGTTAGCATGCTAACACTAGCTTAAAGCGTTACAGTTAGCGTGCTAACACTAGCTTAAAGCGTTACAGTTAGCGTGCTAACACTAGCTAAAAGCGTTACAGTTAGCATGGTAACACTAGCTTAAAGCGTTACAGTTATCGTGCTAACAATAGCTTAAAGCTTTAAAGTTAGCATGCTAACAATAGCTTAAAGCGTTACAGTTAGCGTGCTAACACTAGCTTAAAGCGTTACAGTTAGCGTGCTAACACTAGCCTAAAGTGTTACAGTTAGCATGCTAACACTAGCCTGAAGCGTTAAAGTAACAATGCTAACACTAGCCTAAAGTGTTACAGTTAGCATGCTAACACTAGCCTAAAGTGTTAAAATTAGCATGCTAACACTAGTGTAAAGTATTAAAGTTAGCATGCTAACACTAGCCTAAAGTGTTACAGTTAGCATGCTAACACTAGCCTAAAGCTTTAAAGTTACCATGCTAACACTAGTCGAAAGTGTTAAAGTTAGCATGCTAACACTAGCTTAAAGCGTTAGTTAGCTTTCTAACACTAGCTTAAGGCGTTACAGTTAGCATGCTAACACTAGCTTAAAGCATAGTCTAACTAGTGAGCAAGTAAAGTAAATGGACTGAAGTTGATCCAGCGTCTTACTACAGGAGCTTTAAGTTAGTAACAACTGGCTTTGTTCTTAGACAGATTCTGGATTTCAGAACTAAGCAATGTTCATATTTAGCTTATACTACGTTATAGATGACCTTAAATGGTCCAAGACTCTAAGTTAGCATAACGGGACTAAATAACTGGCTCAGCTATGCTGCTATATTATGTCATGTTTGCTGTTTACTAGATGTGGGAGAAGCAGGTTTATTCTCCTACATTTGGAAACAAAGATTCACAAGTTTTTCATACTTTTCCAGAGAAAACAGGACAAAATTTCGCAGAAGTCAGTGCAGAATCAAGGATTTTTGCCTGCATTTTTCTGGGGGGAGTGATTTGCAAGCACATTTTCTGCGGTCGTTGCATGTCAAAGCGCTTCTATTTGTAAAAAAAACCTAGTTGCTGCACGTCACAGTTGGCTTAGTCTGGTGGGGTTTTCTTAGATTGGGATGTGCTGTTTGGATGCGACTTGATCTGAACAAGGAATGTGGTGCAGATTAACATGGCTGCCGTGATGGCTCCTGTAGCAAACGGACCCGCAGGAAGGAATCCAGCGCTCCGTTCTCCATGAACTCAGTCAGGATCATCACGGGACAGCTGGCGGTGATGATGCCCTCCAGGTGGATGATGTTGGGGTGCTGGAACTGGCCCATGATGGACGCCTCAGACAGGAAGTCCCTCCTCTGCTTCTCGGTGTAGCCGCCTTTCAGGGTCTTGATCGCCACGTAGTTTTCCTTTTTCCCCGGGACTTTCAGCCGTCCTCGACAAACCTCGCCGAACTCGCCTGCAGACACACAAACAACCATGTAATGCCACCGTTTTCCACATTAGGAGCATGGACGCCTTACATAGCCGCAGTTTGCTCGCAGCAAGTGGTGTCCTTTTGTTTAAACGAGGGCCAATAAAGTTGGCCACATATTTATCAGTTAATTGCTTTATTGCTGCAACTATATTGAATTTGGAGGCCAGACAATGACTGTGGATCAATTTAAAAGGCCACATTTTTAGATAAAGACTAATAAAGTGAAGTAAAAAAACACACAAACCAAATGAATTCAGAGAACCAGGTTAGGTAATAGTGGGAAAAAGCAAGTGTGGAGCCTACCGGCGCCGATAACCTCCTCTATCTTGACAAAGGAAACATCGATTTCCTTGGCAAACTCTCGCACTGCCTCATTAGGGTCCTCATAGGTGAAGGGGTCGATGTAAACCTTGACCCCTGCCAGAGACGAACAAACAGAGTCGTGGGAAAGGAAAGAAACTTTACAGAGCAGCCGCGGTTGAGAGCGGCTTCTCCTCTAGGTGGACGGGTAATAAATCAGCAGAGGTTCAGCGTGAACGCTCACAATGGCTTACCTTGGCCAATCAGGTACTGAGTGTTTTTGTCGCTCAGCTCAGGGTCTTTGACTCGGCTGTGTCGGCTGGAAGAGAACACGCAGAGACGAGGGCCAGGGTTAAACATTTACCATCACTGTTTGAAAAGTAGCCAAAACTCTTCGTTAAAGCAGTAATGTAGGGATCGGTGAGGAGATGGAGGGATCAAACAAAAGGCTTTGTGAATGTTGCAGCAGGTTTATTTTACAGGTCAAAGTTGGAAATGGGGCTAAACTAGCCGCTCCCTGACACTGGGGTCCGGATTCACCACGAATTATGACGACTGATAGAGAAAATTTAAATACAAATGTAAAAAAAGGAATAAAAATTCGACATGACAGAGAAAAATTAGCAATGTTTTTTCCCCAGCTTCCTTCCTCTCGTTGCTCATTGCTCGACAACTTTTGCATGCATTGATGATTGAGCATAATCGCATAAGGGCAGGTTCAACTGATGCATACGCAGTTATAAATTGCTCGTTAGGACGGCCAAGAGAGACACAATCAATTAAATAGACAGTCGAATGTATCATGAAATAAACAAACATTCACCTTTGACTTATCTATTCACACTTATTTGAATCTAAATTCATTTTTTCAATAAACCGTGAGAGTGAAATGATTCCGTTTAAAGGGTCGCCAGTGACTTTTGGGGTCACAAGCTGGAAAGTTTTGGGAACGGGTGATTAGATAAAGTCAGGCGCGTCGCAGCGAGGGGGAGACTCTGAAAACGTTCTCCTGGTTAGTTGAAAGCTTTCGGCCTCGTTGAACACGTGCGTCTTGTTCCGCGCGCGTCGCCTTCAGCAGACGTCTAACGGGGACGCCTTGTGGCTTTTCATTCTGGCTTCTCTCTTACTTGAGAGCCAGAGAGAGAGACGGCGGGCCGGCAGCGGCGCTAGCGGCATTCTCTGCACCTCGGCGTCTTTTTTCCACCTTCTAATGAAAGCTGTGCTCTGTGGGACGCCAACACTTGGGATCAGGTTCTATAAAAAACGCTGCTTGTAACCTTTTTCCTGCACTTTCCTGGTTTTTTTTTCATTTTATGGCGGCCGTATTTCTACCAAGACCAAATTACATACAGGTGGATGAATTTAGAGCTAGAAATCGACTCTCTACTTTGGCTCTTAACAAAATGTACTAACAGCCTGATGTTTCAAACTAAAACCATATTAAATAAATAAAAGGCATTTTGATGCAACACAGTATCCTAACAAATAAAAATAGGGGTTTTGGTTGCTTTTTTACTCCTTTCTGTAAAAATCTAAATCTAAATCTATGCAGCGTTACTCTTTAGTAACAATATAAACTAATCGCTGCAGTAGGTACTTTAAAAATAAGCCGTATTTTGTGGCACTAAACTAATTCTGAACCATCAAACGTCTCAAATTAAACAATGTGCTGATGAATTTACATATTTGCAACATATCCTGACTAATTGAGTTCAACGATTAGACGTTTTCTTAAGAGGGGGAGTCGGCAGTCTGCTGAATTAAAACACCCGCATGCGGTTTACTTTGACTTAAGAGCTGCTCGCTTCGGCCAGGACAAAACCTTGGAAACCTCGGCGGCCGCGATACAAGATGACCTGCATCCTTACGGCCGCCACAACAGGCTCCGTTAGGATTCATCCCTCCCTCTCTCTCCCACTTCTGAAGCCTAAAATAGCAGTAAAGCACCACCCTCAGTTTGTGGCAGATCTGGGCCTCAGTAGCCGGTTCGTGTGTGTGTGTGTGTGTGTGTGTGAATGTGCCACAAGGTCACAGCTATTGTTCTCCTGTCCTGTGGAAACAGGGCTGGGACGCCTGCATCCTGTCTTTCCCTGCCCTCCACCTCTACCGTCATCTCTCTCTTAAACCAGATATATCCACTTTCTCTCTCTGGGTACCCCCTCCATCCTCACCCCCCCTCTTCCATGATGGCAATCCAGCACTATTTACTCAAACAATGAAAGCCTCAGGAAAGCGTCCTAATGAGCAGGACGACTTTTAGCTGCGTAAGCGAAAGAGGGGGGGGGGGGGGGGGGAAGCGAGGACACCAGAGAGCCAAATCTACGGCTGATAAAATACAATAGGTGTAAACAAAAGAACAAAGTGGTACACGGCTTAAAAATGAGGGTCACGGTTGTTATAGGTTTTCGCTGACCCCCCCTTTTCTTTCACATTTCCTGTTGTTTTGGCAGATTTTTGATTTTCTTTCCCCCTCATGCAAATCTGTCGTCTTCCCAGCCTCCCTGTCGTTCTCACCGTAGGCAGAAGACGGCCAAGACGACAAAAGTGACGAGCAGCAGCATCCCGACGGCGATAAGGATGCCAGGCACCAAGAACTGGGAGGCAGAGTCGTATCCTGACAGGAGAGAATAGAGATAAGGAGGCGTTTTTTCCCAAAGTTAGGCTTTTACCAGAGCAAAACAGAAATGGTTCTCACCATCAGGCAGGGTGCGGAAGACTACGGCGGGACTGAAGCTGCCGTATCCGGCCTGGGTCCGCGCCCGAACCTGGACCTCATACTGAGTGGCCCTGCGGAGGTCTGTCAGCACAGCCTGGTTCCTCTTCGTCTCCGTGTACGAGCACAGATTCTCACTGCGTCTCTCCTGCAAAAACAATAAAATACAAGCAAAATAAACCCGCCGTCAGCTGGAGCCCGAAAACGACGGACGATAATGGAGTAAAAGATAAAAATAGGATAAAAAAAAAAGAGCTCGGTAGAGGAGAGAGGATTGATAAAAAGGTAAAAGCAGAATGGGAGGCAGATCTTTCAGTTATCAGGCTCCTCTGCTGCTATAGGCTTAGACTGCTGGAGGACAATCTGACCACTTCTCTCTCTGCTACTTTCTTCCTTTGTCCAATCTACCTAGTTACGTTATTTTAACCTCGTTAACCTTTTGTTTTCTCTTAGTGTTCTTCTCTCCATAGTAACCACACCTGGCCTGGCGTTCTGTTAGCTGAGACAGCTTCTTGGAGGAGAACATGGGCTGAGATGCTTCCAGTGACGTTCTACAACTGCTGCTATAAACTCTTTTATTTCAGTATCCTGTGCTTGTAATTTAGTTTTCTGTCTCTTCAAACCTCCAGTCGGTCGTGGCAGATGGCTGCTTGTACTGAGCC
>JAVLVB010000556.1:322399-349740 GCA_032876305.1 Orestias chungarensis | reverse complement strand
ATATATATATATATATATATATATATATATATATATATATATATATATATATATATATATATATATATATATATATATATATATATATATATATATATATATATATATATATATATATATATATATATATATATATATATATATATATATATATATATATATATATATATATATATATATATATATATTATTATTATTTTTTCACACAAACGTTTTTCCTTAATAAAACTCTCTTTGGGGTCAACATTACACCTTTAATAAACACGACTTCAGCAGCAAAATTGTTACTCCATGTAAGAATCCACAGGAAAAATAGAACTAAAATAAAATTATAGTTTAAATATTGAACATAAAATCAAGTCACCCAGAATAGTAATAGGTATGTTACCTTTATATTTGCTTTTAAATAACTTTTGTTAAATAAAACCAAACAAAAATGAGATGATTTTTATTTATTTTAAGATTCATTTAACAGGAAATAAAATGTAATCCCACCAAAATCTGAGATATATAAAAAATAATGAGATTATATTCTTATAAAACAAGGAACAATTTAACAACATGCTCCGTAGCTTGAAACTTCAGCTGACAACCGAAACACTGCAGCCTTGTTCTTTCAGTCTTGTTTCCCTGATTATAAGTCTACTAAATACTTTTTATATTTGATGGCTTTTTCCAAACTAAGAACTGAGTATCATCTGCATCACAGCTGGTTTATTCTACATTATCTTTGGTGTGGAGGAGAATATAACGTGCTTGCAGAATATAATGCGTTTTGTTCAATATCCTTCATTTAAAATCCAAACTACCACTGCTGTTTCTTTTTTAAATAATCTTTTTCAAAAATACTCTCTTTTAGTCTTTTCGTGTGGATTTAATGCAAAGATGAGATAACTGGCTACGTGTGGAATAGATTTATAGACAAATCTGGCATCTCACCTGCGCAGCGCGTCTGCATCTCCGCCGGTTCAAATCCAGGTAGACAAGCGCAGGAAGTGGTCGGCTGTCCCACCCACTGGCCGTCTTCGCCGCAGAATAGCTTAGGGGGCCGAGGCCGGGCCCCCCACAGGGCGGCGTGCTCCACACACGAACCCTGCGCCTCCTGCACTAAATAACGGGGGACGGTCTCTGGGAAGGAGGACAGCGTGCTGACGAGGGGAGGACACTTCTTGAAGAACACCCTGACGGACAGCAGAGCCATGCATGCGCCCTGGGACTGAAAGGCCAAATAGAGGCCTCTCTTGTTGAGAGGGCCCAGCCTCAGTGTCTTCACGTTGAATTTCCGCTCCCCACCCTTCCTGAGGAGAAAGTCCGCAGCCACTGTGTCCACCTAAGGCAGGAAGAAGGAGAAAGGAAATTATGTAATGGCTGGATTCCTGCACAGAGAACGACGCTGAGACCAAACCCCTGTTAACTTTAAACAGACACCAGACATTGTTTAAACGAGGGACGATCTTCCCTAACGGCCCCTTCTGGTAACCATTCAGCTACACGTGTTGCAACACACCGACCTGGAAGTCATTTCTTATAATCAATATGTCATCAGAAACATACTGAAGTCTGGTTCAAAGAGCGCGACTGCGTTCACGTGGGACTGTAGATCTTCTTGTTGTTCCCTCGGGGAGATAACCTAGCCTGGACGAGGAATAGTGACCAAGTAATGAATTATCAGACTACAGATTAAAATAAACAACTGGCTCAAGTCCTGTAAGATTAACAAAAAAAGAATATTTTCCAAGAAAACAAAAGCCAATCATTTATAATAAGCAGACTGGGTGTTGCTCAGCATGAGAAAAAAAGGCTAGAAAAACATAAAGACGTTTATAAATCATCCGCTGTCCACAGTTTGAACAATTTCTCTCAATGATGATTTAAAATAGTAAAAACAAAACACTGTTTTTCTAATCTGTTAGGATAATAGCTAACATTATAAAAATGAATCACAGAGTTGTTCTTTGCACCTCGTTGCATGAAGATATATGTTTTGAACAGAAAAAGGACGTGAGAATGATACTTTCTGTTTAAAGTTTACGTCTTTTGAAAAATTTGATTTTTCATGTATTTGCTCGTAGACCAACAATGTTGTTTGGTAACAACATTCTGGACACCAGCTACAGAAACAAATGTGAGTTCTATCTGTGAAGAATAAGTGTAAGTGAGAAGAAAACTCCAGAAAATTTAAAAGGTGCCTGCCAGTTGTGAGGCCGCGATTTTAGTTAAGCTAAAGTTAGCTTAAAAGCTAATGCTAGCAATAACGTTAACATCAGCATGTTGGTTGTAAACTTTACTTAAAAGCAGTTAAAATACTAACATTAGCTTAAATGATATCATCACTATCTGGGTACCTAATAGCATGTTCATTAATACTAAATTTCTGCACACAGTATGTTACGTTTAGCTCATATGTGATAATTAGCTATATGCTAATTGTAGCTATGAAGCTAATATGTAGGTTGTCATCACTGTGTTCACTTACACTAATTTAGTAGTCAAACGGTAGAATATAAGCCAGTAGAAGCTAAAATGCTAATACTAGCTTAAATGCTGTCATTACAAAGTTGGTACATTCTAGCATGTAGAGTTGCACTTACTTTCTGGATTCAGTATGTTAAGTTTATACATCAAAAATTAGCCCAAATGCTAATGTTAGCATGTAAGTTGTCATTAGCATGTTCATTTATGGTGATATATATATATATATATATATATATATATATATATATATATATATATATATATATATACATAACTTTTATGCACACGGTAGAGTATGAGCATATATTAGAAAAAAGCTACCATTAGCTGAAATGCTATCATTGCAATGTGGTCACTTACTAGCATGACGACAGACAGCTAATCTCTGTATTCTCTTGTTGAGACCTTAACTGCTCATTTTAGGTATAAAGCTAACGTGACCAAGTAGGCTATAATCAGCATGTTCACTTACACTAAATTCTTCATCTAGTGTGCACACGGTACTCTATAAGGTGGCAACAGCTAAAATGCTAAAACTAGTTTATGCTATCCTACCCTGTGGGAGATATATATATATATATATATATATATATATATATATATATATATATATATATATATATGCTTCGGAGCAGAAAGACTTTCCACAATGGATGGTAATAATTTTGCCGAAGTTAATAAAACAAAAATAAAAATAAAGACAATGCTAAAGTTTTTTTTCTTTTTTCTGTTTTGTAATTTGCTTATACGTGATAATTTGGTTGGAAACTACTTTTTTTGTTGACATCATTTCCATGTAAATCAATTCCCATGGAATAAACCCAAGAAGTTCTCTGTGTTTAAAATGTGGTGTAAGATTCACGACTATACAAGATTCTTTTTTTAAGCTTCCCCAAAGTTAGAAATGTTATCAGGAACTTGCTCAGATGGAACCAACAGTGAACCATCATTAATCCAGGTTTATCGTTATGGTTAAATAGGATAGAGCCCTCGTCTGCTGTGGTGTGCACCTTCGTGTACGGGTTCTCCATCCAGGGCGGGTACGTAGCCGTGGCCTCGTTGGAGTCTGCCTGGTAGTAGTAGAGGTTAAACGTCTCTTTACAGCTTCGGTGGTGCGTGCTCCTGGACGAGCACTCCATCATGGTGAACCTCAGCTCCACGTAAACCTGGGTGGCGCCTTGCCGTTGGATGAAGCCGCTGCGCAGCCACTGGCTGGACGAACTCTCTATCTGGCAGATCTGGTAGGTCCTCACGCTGTTGTTCTCCTCGTCCAAGCCGCTCACTTCCTCCCACTGAGACTGGAGAGAACAAGATGTCAGGTCAGAAAAGAAGAAGAAACCTACATCTGACTGAGGAAAGCAGGAAGTGCAATGAAAACCGCTGGGGTGTTTACATAACTGGTCACAATAAAATCTACATTAATCCCAGTGAAGCTGCACATATTCTCTGGCGGCTCTGTGATACACCTGCTGGAAACCTGAGGGGAAAATCTGCCCCGTGCTGTGGATGTTGATGCAGCCTCAATTTGAAACTGGGTCGTCAAAACATTCTTCCCACTGAGCTGCATCACAGCTTGCGGGAATGCAAGTCTCGCTTGTCAAACAAGGCGCACAGCATCACCTAGCATGCAGGACAAGAGATTTCACACCGCAAACACGTTCGTGGACTAAAAGCCAATCACGAGGTCGTGACAGGCGAAACCTCTCCGCAGACGTTATCATTTGTTTCGGGAGCCGGCCACGACGGAGGGAGCGCTTCAATGTTTGACTTCTGAGACAACGGCAAACATGTTCGCCTTCGCTGGCGTTCCCAGGAGCGCCAATCAAGAAAGACAGCAAAAAAAATTTTTACATACTTGAGGCAAAATTTAGCTGATTCGCTTGAATGAAAAAAATGTGTTATGTAAATATGTAAAATAGTTGGTGTGAATGAACGGAAAGCACTCACAGCCAAATGAACAGAAAACTATGTTCACATTTCTAGTTAAAACGGTTTAAGTTACACATAAGCGTCTCGGATCAGGGGCACATAAATTCGGTTGAATCTCTTTTTAGCTGCTGAACACCTCGTTAATACTTAAAGATCTTGCTGAGGCATTTGGGCGGAAGAGCGAAACAAACTCACATAAAGAAAATAAATGACCCATTTCATCGTTACCACCAACAAACCAAGATTATAACTTCTTACTCACTGTAAGGCACGGAGGAGGAGGTGTCATGACATGAGGGTCGCTTTGCTACAACGGGTCGTTCTTTTCTGTTAATCTCATTTTACTTCCGTTGTCAGAATAAATAAACAACAGATCAGAATAGTTAGTCGGGACGTTTAATTCGGAGCAGAATCGAGCAGAAGGTGGATAGCGAGGGCAGACTTAACGTCCTTTCAGTCGAACAGATAAACGTTCTTCTTCACGGCCTCGGTTTCCTAAAACCCTCCATCCTGCTAGCCGAGATTTGAGTTAACGGATAATATCGATTGTCTATTCCTTGGATCTGTAACCAGGATAAGCCGTAATGAATAGAGATGAGGTTTTTGGGACATTATAGGAATAAACTGAATTGAATTAAAGCTGTCAGCATGGCTTTTACTGCTTGTCAAACAAAACCGAGCGAAGTGGTTTCTCAACCCAACCCGATCTCTCTCTAGCTATGAAGGAGGGAGGTTGTGCCAAATAAAACAGCGAAATCCTAATAAACGTACATATTTAAATGATTTTATTGTCCAACCCACTTTCATTCATTTACCATTTCTTTATCTAGCAAAGCTCCAGCAAACTTCTGATCGAGACGTTCTCCAACCAAACAAAAAAAAACTCAGAATTGTCTCTACATGACATGAGGACAAGTATCTTGTTCCCTTAATACTAAAAACAAAGAACCTTAGATGCTGGCGGCTTTAGATGCGGAGGTCGTCTGCGTGTTTCTGTAATCGCTTTGCTCTTAATGTAACGATTTCTACAGATAAAAACAGAGACCTGCCGTGTTTTGACAACATGAAGCATTTTGATGAGCGGCTCCACGTGAAAATTACCGCTGGCAACCGTTTTTGAGGGTGCCGGCAATGTTGCTGGTTCCCGTTTCAATCAGCTCTCCACCCCCCACCCGCCGGCAGGAACGTGACTGTTTCTCTTCAGAGACGTCGTCTGGCTGAGCGGTGCCGCAGACGCTGCTGCTGGCAACACAACCACTCTTCAAGTGATCAGATTACAAATACGTCTCTTTCTGGCGGGGGGATCCAAAGCTGTGGGCAGCCAGTCGCCGCGGCTCCAAGGTTGATGGGATCTATCAAAGCATCTGCTTTTCATATACCTAAACCACACATTCAGAGCGTTTCCTGTAGGGAATCTGCTGGTACTCGAACGTTCCCCTTCTTACCAGAAAGCCTTTAACGAAATGTTTTTAAACTCATCTGTAAATGCTTTAAAAATCATTTCTAACTAAGCAATAATTAACGAGGAGAAAGAGACAAAACTGAGCAGGTTTTTGGCCAGGTAGGGTCAAATCTGCTCACCTACATAAATGATCCAACATTGAGTTTATCTACAACCCTTTATCCACTACGAGTATTCATGAATATATATTTATATATTTATATGCATATGATATTGTTAAACTATCAAAAAGAGCCTTATGGTAAAGTAATAACATGACACTAATTTCATTGATTGATAAAACATTTATAAATAACAAAAGTTATGATCTTGTCATTGTTACAAGCACCCTGAGGTAATGTTAGAGGAAAGTGCAGATTTCCCTCAGGTACAACAGACTTAACGTGGTAAAATGTGGTTATGTGATTAATACTATAAATGCTTATTATTGCATATGCAACACTTTTCAATAGGTCTCCCTTTCTGGTTTCTTTAATGTTTAATAGTCATTAACAAAAATGTCATCCGTTAACTTTCAACATAGAATAGAATAGAATAGAATGACTTTATTCTCTTTATTGTCATTATAAAGGTTGTACATGCAGTGCCATGCAAGAATATCTCAAAACATATGCAAAAGGAAAACAGGGACTAATATTATAAATATTGCACTTAGTCAATCAATAAATATTAAATATTGCACGGATATTGTTCAGTACTGATAATAATAATATTAACATTGCACTGATAGGTGGGTGTGAAGACTGGTCAGTTTTGTCACCATTAATTAGGTCATAATAAACATTTCTAACAGATAAATTATTAACATATCTATAAACTATATATCAGCAGATTTCCAGCCTCACCGCTGGGACCGTGTTTAAATGTCCGGTTTACGTACCTCGGATTTGTCCTGGGAGAAAATGGTCCACTTGAGATCCGACGTTTCGCTCTTGGTGTTCATCAGGACCTCTGTGGAGAAACAACGACAGAGGGATGAGATTCACCAACGCAGACATATACATCGTCTTACTTACAAATGGGAACGACAGATGGAACTTATTTCCAGTCCCAGGTTCTCCGGCAAGTTCGGGGCGCGCGGCTCATAGTGAGATTAGTGCGGAAGGTGGAGTTTCACCAGGCAATTACGCCGTCGTAGAAGATTCCCACCAGCCTCAAAATCGTCTTTCCTCTCATGTTTGTTTTTATTCCCCCGTTTGTTCGACACTCGCACACATGAACACACACACCAAGATTTAGGCCCTTCCTGTCACAGTCTGTGATTGCAATGGGATAGATTTTTTTATTCTTGGTTTGCTTTTGAGAGGCATGGAGCCAGCTCCACTCCCCTCCCCCTCCACCACCAGCCTGCTGCTCTGCAAAGATTCAGTGTCCCAATAAAATCCAGAGACCTGAACGGCCTTGTAAGGCGAGCCGGCCGGTATTTACGCTGATGGGGAGACGTTCCTGTCACACTCCGGCTTTTAGGGCCTTACCTGTCCTCTTGAGGGAGCCCCGTTCGATTGGTCGGGGCGGTCTGCTTTTAACCAATAAAACAAGATTTAAAGCGCTCCTGATCGAGGAGAGCAGCCACCATGGAAATTGATTCTGGGGGAGCAGCGGGTTTATCATTGGGGTTATTAGGGGTTCCTTGTTGAATCAGCTTACGAATAAACAGCACGACAGAGTCAGCATCTCGTAGCCCGACTACACAAAACACTAAATCAGCCTCAGTTTCTTTGGTGTTGTAGCGGTTTTAGCTTCTACTGCCACATTAAACCTCAATGATGGCGAGCAATTTTTCCTTCCTTCATGCAAAGCCTTAGCTTATACTCAGCTATGTAAAGAAATAGCTTTGGGATCTAGAAAAAATAAGACAGATTAAACAATATTAAAAGAGGGAATCATTAGTCAGTGTAGAAAATAACTTACTAGCGGAATATTTTTCATGGCGCGTTCACTGACGGATGGATGGCGGCGACTTCTGCCGTGATAAACTCTGCCGCCAAAGTCATTAATAGTGTAAACGCAGAGGGTCTGTAGAGCTCGTACAGCACCAGAGTGTATTTAACACAACTACTCTCGCCTAAAAGCAGCTGTAGCCGTTCTTTAAAAAGCTCACCTTTGCAGTTAAATCAGGATACAGAACGTAAACCTGTACCCTGATTTAATGTTTGTTTTCATGCTTAGGAAGCTCCTTAGAATGGATGCTAAATATTAGAAAATCTTCTTATTTTCTTTAAAAACTACAAAACCCTGTTTGTACATCAATCAACCCCTCTGTGAGTTGACCTGAATTCCACGTCCAAATCAATTCAAGCTGTGAAACCCGATGGTGAGCCCTGGTGAAAAAAACCCCCAAAACAGTATGGATTCAGCTTAGAATCATATCCCCTACTACAACATCTCTGCGTCTGGACAGAAGCAGCAAAAGCAAAAGAGGTGGATTAGCAGTGCACAATATAGAATATATACCCTGCATGTGCATTGCACTATGAAAAATACAGATGAGTTGAAAAGCACCAGAGGTTAAGCTGCTCTTGGACAATCTTGTTGTATTTTGGTGGTATTCTAATTGCAAGGAAAGCCAGATGTTGGTATGTCTTGTGTTGTTATTATCGTATCATTTATCGTTAGTCTGGTAAATTTCTGGTCATGATGAGAATTTTAATTATCATTGATAAGGTTTTAAAACTGAAATAACAGTCTTCAGTCAGAGGCCTATAAAATTTCACTACAAGATTGACTGCTACTGCAGATCCTTCCGCCCACAGCAATTTTCCTTTGGAATAAATAAAAAAATTTTTAAAATATAAATGACATAAAATACACTGGAAAGCACAATAGATTTAGAGAATAATGACATTTAACCTCTGATAAATGTGCCGGATGAATTCGCAGTCGGCTCCAGCTGCGTCCGTGTTTGCAACTGCTTAGAAGTACTTTCTAATTTATAATTTGCTTTATATGAAACATTTATATTAGAAGGAAAAAAGCCGAAGAAATTATTAAAAGGGCAAATATGCAGCATTTTGTCCTCGCGTAATCAGAACAAAACAACGAAAAGAACTTCGTCACTAAAACGTTTCACAACAATAATTGCACTGAGAAGTGCACCAGTGCTGCTAAACTGTGAGCAATAATTGACTTTAATCAGATTTTTAAATAGAAATGTGACCTTAATTCATTCTAGCATTTGGAACTGAGAGTGGAAAATGTACATAAGCAGCGTTCCCGACCATACTCGGCGTTTGATATACTCAAAAGTTATGACTGAAAATGGATGCAAATTATCTCATCTCCCACGATTCAAAAGCAGCTGGCACTGCCATGTTTTACCTTTTGTTGTCCAGATTGACAAGGATGATTGTTTTACCGTTTACAATCGTTTATAAGGGGAAGAAATAATATAAAGTACAGAATTTAGACGCTTTTAATAGGTTCTTGATTTAAATATTTATAAATTACTACTATAACTGCAACATCGAAGTATTTGATTCAATATTAAACAAAGTAAATTGTGACCCAAAGCACTGAAATTGAATCGAATTGAGTTGTTTTTTAACATCCTGACGTGTTGAGAAGGAAAGTCAGAGAAAAACCAAGAGGAGTGATTCTGGCTGCAGTAGATAGACGCTTTGGAGTCACGAAGCTTCCGAAACAGCCGCGTCACTCAGGTCTAAACTCGTCCTTACCAGCCGTGTCAACAGGTGCTCCATATATTACTACTCAACTGTGACAAGAAATCACAATTGCACTGACCTCACTGGTTCGTTCCACTTTCACCAACATTTTTCCATTCCTAACGTCTCACGGAGTCGTCTCAGGTACCGTGCAGACGAAAACAACAACGTGGAGCGGCTAGTTGAGCTCGCCGGGACCGCGTTTGCTGATGTCTGTCATAGCATCACGCCGCGGGATAAAAAGGTAGATTGGACTCTAAATCACCGCCGTCTTCCCTCTGCATTAACAGCCTCTCTCATTTTCCTCCCTGTGTGGGTTTTATTAGGAAGTCACGGCTACATGCATCCCTGAGAGCTTCTTTTGTACCAAAAACCACACAAGCACCTCCGCCTTAAGGCGGCCGTAAAAGAGGAAGAAGGCAAGTCTGCATAGAGCAGGGAAAATGAAGGAGAGGTGTAAAAAAAAAAAAAAAAAGAGGATAATTGGGTGAAAGATTTGAGTCGGGTGGTTTCCCATACATCTACCCTACTTTCAGGTCACGGCTGCATAATTAAACAAAACAAAACACAGAAGACTTCACCGGCTCACAGCGTACCGAGTGGACAGCCTTCGTCTCTGCCTCGGGGGAAGCACACCTGCCTCGGCGTTCATTTGGGGGTGGAGAAGAAACATCCCACCCCGCAGGTACAGTAATCACTGTTTATGGCTGCTCTATCATTAGGCTTTATGAGGCAGGATGCCAGAGCGCGAGCGCCTGAATGAGACAGCCAGAGCTTCCATTATGTGCTTTCAGGGCCCTGCCTTTCACCGGAGCAAACGCGGCGTTAAGCCCTGCTGAGAGGAAGTCCTCCCCCCCCGGCATTCTTTCGGCAGCGGCGGCCACCCACCGCCGGAAAAACTGCCCCGGGTGCAAGAAAATGTGGGAACAATGGAAGCTCGTCATGTGGCCGCGTTTAACACTCAAAACAAGCGATTGTACAGTAATTACGGGACGACCGTCAACATCAGGAGACACTCGAGATGCCTGAACCGATGCGGGCGCTGGCCAGGAGGCCATGGCGGCTGAGCGCTGGAATGATAACAGTGGAAAACAATTAAATACGAAGATGGTGGGCTGGAAATCAAGGCTGGCAGATACGTTTCATCTGAGTCATAACAAAAATGAATAAATAACAGAGGTTTGGGTTTTCCTTTATAATAAGACAAAAACACAAAAAGTACTTTCTAAAAATGCTCTTTTCAATTCAGGTAATTCCCTGGAGACGTAACCTAAAACATAAAGATAAAGATTAAAAATAAAAACGCTCAGGTTCGCACAGGAACGATAAAGCTGCGTCTGGAACCTTACGCTTCAAGTTGTACATTTGTCTACATTTCTGTGGTCGGACTTCCTGTCTCTTCAACTGTCTTTATGTACAATGGCGGACAAAACTCATACCCCTTTTCCACCAAGGGCTGGTTCCGTGCTGGTGCTAGAGCCGGTTCGTGGCTGGTTCCAAGCGTGAACCGCCAAAGAACAGTTTATTTGTCGCCTCCTGCGTATGCGTACGTCACCATTACCCAGTAGATTTAGCGCCAAATCCAACCGGCACAAGACCACCACACTTTTTAAGCGTGTTAATAATTTGCTCACCACTGCGCTCAGACCCTCCTGCAGCCATCTCTCTCTGGATGTATTGGAACACAAGTTTGGTCCGTGAAGTCCCCTTAAGTTTCTTTTTCTACTTCTGTGGAGGACCACACTGGAACAGGAAGTTTTATCTCCTCCTCTGACCACTCCTGCTTTGACTTCAGGACTTTTGTTTCTTTTGTCGCACAAACAACTCGTGTTGTTTAAAAACTGACCCTCTTTACCGGCTAATAGTTGTTACGTAGCCCCGCCCCCAGTCCCTGACATCATCACATCGACCCGGTTCCTTCCTCTGACCCCAGAAAGGGTTGGGGCCAGCTAAGGACAAGTTTGGAACCAGTTTGGTCCATGAAAACACAAAGAACCGGTGCTAGCTCTGGCTCTAGCACCGAACCAGCACTTTGGTGGAGAAGGGGCGTGACAGAGCGGCTCGTCTTTCTCTAATAAACCAAGAGAGCGGCACGTCTTTATCTAATAAACCAAGAGAGCCTGGTTGTCGGCTGCCTCGGCTCCACATCTGTAACTAGGGGAAAAATCCAGCAGCGTTCAGAGTTTGGTGATTTTCTCCTCCAGCAGCTTAACGCTGACGAGGGTCGATTTCAGCTCTAGTTTCACTGGAGTTAGAGACAATAAATCTATCTTCCATCATCACTTCAGGATCTTCCACCATGTTGCAAGTTTGTCACTACGTCACATAGAAGGAGCTCTCTGATTGGTCCACGCTCAAAGGTCCAGCGGCTCTGGTCTCGACGCGCAGGGAGACTTTACGAGGCTCCAAGACGCGTGTAAACTGGATGCTCCAGACGCTTTCGGTGTGAATGCAGCATTACGCAAACATGGAAACAAGAAGTTACAAAGCTGTTTTTACTCCTCCAGGCCTGTAAGTGGCGCTTATCGTGAGTACGCGACATTCACAATATTCTTTCTTGAAGATTTCTTGAAGCTGATCACTTTAGTCCTGCCATTTCCTGTTATGCATGACATATATGAAACATTTGGGGTTAAAGGTCAGATTACCGTAGATGTGTGGCAATGTTTTCGCCGTCAGCGGGAATATGCAAGGCTCACCTCTCAGTCTTATTTATTTCATTCATCGTTAAAAGTCGTCCGTTTGGAAATCTCAGAGGGAACTGAAGGAGAACCAGACATTAACGTTATTACTGTAGCGCTGATTTAAAACAGTTAGCGTAGCGTCACAGACAACAAACCGGCTAACTGAGCTAATAGCCTGGCTAATCCGCTAGCTCTCTCCTTCTACAATAAGAATAAATAGTCTGTGCAATAGTTAAATGTTTATGGTACATGAACACAGTTCCATTTGTTACTTAAGGGGTTTTAAAACCATTTGTTGTTATAAATTAATACATATGAATTTATTTCCCTACTTGAGCTGTAAAGAAAAGTAATTCACCCTTAACCAGGTTTGTAAATCACTGTTCTTGCTGGTGGGGTTCATGACACAGGACAGAAATTTGTACTTACTCACAATTATATGTAATGATATTTAAAACACAGCAGATTTGGTTCGAATTGCTTTATTTATAAGAACAATCAAGAGTTGGAAAATTGCTTATCCTATATAATTAGGCTGTCTTTATTTGATTTTTTAAATGTCCTTGTAAAAGTTAGGAGACACTACTGCAGATTCAGTCAACAAATGTCCTCAGGAATTAAGAACCTGACCCATCTGACATGAAGCCCTTCCTCTTATAACATCTGCTGCTCTTCTTAGCCTACATGTTAATTTCTTCTGCCTCCCCGTTTTCACTCTCTGGAGGGTGTTCGGGAAATTACAGGCCAACGAACGTTAGGCCCGCTTCGGCTACAATTAGAGCCCGTTTTAATTAAAGAAACAGTGCGCCAATTACCCCCATGCACCTTTAGAGAAATGGAGACGAGGGGGAAGACGAGGAGGCGAAAACGATGTGTCGGGAGGATTTGGGAAATAACACGGAGAAGTGCGGCTCTCTGCTAACAGAACGCCAGGCTGCTTCGCACGTGCTTCCGCACACCTCGCACTTTCCTTTCATTTTACATTTACCCAGAAAAGACTGACAGAGGCTTTTGTGCCGTTTCTGCCCACGAATGACCATAATCGATACCAGGCACACACGGGGAAAGGCTGATGAAACACGAATCCCGCGATCATATTTTGTGTTGTCAAGGCTGCCGCCTGAATAAAACACACCAGAGAGAAACGTATTAGTAACGATTACGTTTTTTCTTTTGATATCAACACCGTATGTATTTTGATACATCTGCAGTTATTCAAAGAAACCAAAGGAAATCCAACACGCGGGGAAGCAGGGAAGGAATAGAGAACAGCGGCCATTATCGGCAATGCAAACCGTCTCAGCAGGAACTCTCGGGTGGATTACCTGCTGCGTTCACACATGGGATTGACTGGAAACTACCTGAACTTTACACTTCAAAAGGTAAGCCTCAAACCGATGCAGGTATTAGCATTCTGCAACACGGGCCTTTCTATGAAAAGCCTGGAAAATTTTTAGGAAACTGCACCCCCTCGACTAAACCCTCTGGCTTATTTTTAGGATTTGAAAACATGAGGTAAACCTAAAAATGTCCACGTGTGTCAGATTGTCATGGTTTCAGGAAAAAAACTAAATATGCTGAATTTGAAATTTTAAACACAAACATAACAAAACAAAAAAAAAAGACAAAAAATGCATGAATACCAAAAACTATTTAGTATACGTTAAAAAGCAAAAACTTCCCGATAGTACAAAAGTCTTACTTTATTATAAATTTTCGGTTTGAGATCTGCGTCTCGAGCATTTTTTGGGTCGACATATGTTTTGTTTTCATTCAGTGAAGAGCAGCGACGCGTCAAACACGTTACAAGTAAAAGGGAGAAGGTACGGGTGCCAACAACATTAAATGGATCCGTTTGAGATGGATAGGCTGACCACTGAGATCATTTATTCTGTGAGAGCAGAACTTCCAGACGATAACAGGAAGGCTGAAGTGCATGAAGGGTGAATTGATAGTGGCTACATTAATTGAGGTACCTGATTGAACATGCTCAGCTTTGTAATATTTGCAGCCAGTTACTATAATGCCAGAGAATAACTATTTCAATATTGGTGTGTAGCTCCGCCATTGAATATGGAAGAAACTGCTGCTGAGTTTATTAGTAGTTTCTCTGAGCTTATTGAAGAGATTATTAAAGGTTCTTGTGCCTCGACTGGCCACTGTTGCGCCGCACGTTAAGCTTAACAGGCAGAAACGCTCATGAAGTTTTTTCTGAGCCTTTCTATTAAAGGGGAGTTTTTCCTCTCCACTGTCGCCACATGCATGCTCAGTTTGAGGGAATCCAGTAAAGTCTGAACTGAAAACACAGATTGATAGAATGAGTTGGACTTAACTAAATATTATTGTACAGTGATTTGAGATTTTATATATATATATATAAATAAATGTAATATGTCCTCACATATGTTGCAATGGTTGCCCTATTAATTTAGCCTCCAGCTGCAACCTAAGACTCCCATGTTTTCTGCCAACAAATCAAATCAAGCAATGTTTTGGACTCCCACATGTAGATCTATCCTGGAGAACCTCAGGCGTTTCTAAGTTTTCCACGGAGAAGACGGTGGTTCGATAGTTCTGCGTTTTTGGAAACGCTCTGATCTGCAGATATGTTACGCCTTCCCAGCACCGGCCCAGCTCGCTTTCAAAGGAAGACATCGAAACATCGATTAAGATGGGAGACGATGGCGTCCGATTTTAGACAGTCTCTCTGCAGGTGGACATTGACAGGCTGCACTCACATTTTAATCGAGTTCAGTAAACACAGAGATAATGATTGACACGGACACTCAGCTTTAAGGATTTAAGGGACCGAGGCCCCGGACGAATCATTAAATGGAAGATTTACACTGTTATCAAACCTGCGCAAACACACTTTTAGATTATCTTCATTTTTGAGCACTCAGCGCCAATAAAGCTCAAATAGAGGATTTTCCGTAACCTGCTCTCTCCCCAAAGCGCTGGGTGTGTGAGTGCAATCTGTGTTTGTGTGTCTTTGACAAGAGTCTGGGGAGATTAGACCTCGGCTTCCCGTAGTTCCTGTCCCCTTCCTGTCTCCTGGCCTGGTGGGGGCCGGCCGCACGCATCTTTCACATGCACAGTAGCACGAGATGAGCGCGGCGGCCTCCCTCCCCGTCTGCCGCATCACAAAAAAAAGAAAGCCTCCCGGTCGGCGCATGCGGCCCGGGCGCCGCTGAGGCAAGTGGGATCAAAGGAAGGAGGGTGTGACGAGGAAGACGTGTTAATGTTTAACACGTCTGGCTTTTCTGGTCTGGAGGGACGCATCCAGACCAGGACAGGATGTGGGCTGGTTAGGGAGGATGCTTCACACTCGACACGGCTAACAGATGTTTCTACAGACAATAGAGACCAGGACCGTGACCCCTCACCTCTGAATAGCTCCCTTTTCAGATAATCCTTTTGTTTTTTACACTTCATCACCAACAGGAATGGAGGGGGGAGACTACATTCACCCCACCCAGAACCAGGTCTCGGATTGATCAGGAGTTTTCAGTAAACGACTGTGAGGGGTAATATCAGGTAAACACGGCGGCTGTGAAAAGATTTCCCCTTTCTTGATCAGGATAAGAACTCAAATGAACTGTTGGGGAAGAATAAAACGATTTCACAGCAATGTAATGATCTTCTAACAGCGACACAACATAAAGTTTTAAATTAGCCAAAAGTAAAAAGGGCTGTTCAGTCATTTGAAACTCTAAGTTAGACTTAAAATAACAATAAAGAAGTTTCAGAATTTCTCTATTTTGGTGGCCAGTGTGGACAAAAGCGGTGTGACGTGTGATTTGTCAGAAGGAAAACTGCATTTCCCATGAGCACCAGCGCATAGCGTTTTAAAATCCTGATCCTCCGGTCGCCTGTGTCGGTGTGAAGGATGAATAGTGATGAGGTGATGAATCTAATTGTGGTGAAAAAATGTCAGATGATGATGTTGGAGATAAGAAACACTGGGGGGAAGTGACGTATGCAGTAAAGCAGGCAGCACATTTGTAGTTGTTTAGTGTGGAAGGCAGGGTTCCTGCCACCCTCCTTAAAGTTCCTTAGTGCCGGTTAAAGTGATGCGGACCCCTCGGGCCATGACAGAGCCGTCATTCAACGAGCTGTAAGTCGACATATGATCACAAAAGTTATGAAAACTAACTTATTGTTGGTTTAAACCTGTAAAAATGCAAAATTAATCTTTAATCGCAAAGAAGTTTAACGCACAAACAACAGGGAAAAACAAACTTGGGACAAAATAACTAAAAATGTAAAATAAACTCCAGAAATCAGAGAGACTTAAACATAAAGACAACTAAATTCCCGACTATGTGCACAACACGTATGGATTATTTAATCCGACTACATTTCAATCTGATAAAAGGCCTTCTGTGAATGTGAACAGGTGGTTACATTTAATTATACAAATAATATAAAAATACAACAAATGAATGAAATATTTTCCATCTTATGCGTTTGTCCGAGTCCGTTAAGGTTTTGGATTAATTGCACGTTTCATTACTGACAACATGCAAGTACAGGGTGTTTAAATGTGAGGCTGGCAGCAACTGCCGACATCTACGTTAACATTTACACATTTACCAATGTTTCAGTTAAGTTTTCTGGGCTGTTGAACCGTAAGCACACCAGATATATCGGCTATTTTTGCCGTATTTGCCACATTTTTACTTACAATTTAGATTCCTCTGTAGCGATTATCCATGTCCTCTTCCCTGATGACAGAAGTAAAACCCCAGGTTCCAGGAAAACCTTCTGGGTCGCACCGTCGATGCGTTTTTCAATGTTACACGTTTCTAGTTCCCTTTTCCCCAAAAGGTCTCGGACTAACCAGGAATATTTAACCAGAAAACTCCTCAAATTTTTATTATTTGCTACTTTATTTGCTCCTGAAAATCTGTTTAAGTTTCCCTCAGTGACGAGCAAAGAGTTACCCACAGATCATCAGAGGTACATAAAGCCGTTTGACATTAATAAATGTTGGAACCATCCATGAAGAATTCACAATGTTTTAATTAACTGCAGAAAAAATAAAAACCTGATGCATAATTCAAGTCACATTGGACTAAAGTGAATATAATCTTCCTGTTACGGATGTATAAGAAGTTTTGACCTTGCCATAAAATGAAGGATTATGTTTAAGAGGCTATGAGACGTCAGCCTGGTTCCCTGCCGGTTTATTTCGCCGCCCACCGATAATGAGTTTTGACCTACGGTGTCAGCCGCTGAACCGCATTCGTTCATCACGGAGAACCGAGAGCAGAATGTTGTTTTTTTTTGTAATACGGCACCAAAGAGAAAAATGAAAGGAAAAAAAAGAAAAACCAATTATTTCTGGATTAATTAGGAATTTAACTGTCAGGCTCTAAACACACAATATCCGTCTCCTATATCATGATTAACTGCATGGCTTTGCTTTACAGCGAGTTGGGTGTTTCTTTGGAGTATTGATCAGCCACTGAGAGAATTTACTTCCTGCTGCTTTCGCTTATGAAACCTCTTAGTCAAATCGTCCACAAAAATAGGCAAACAGACGTCAGAGGCATCTGTAAGACACGGCTGCAGGTTCTAGGAGCTTCTTGGTCACTCGCTGATACAAAAATAATCATATTTATGTTCAGAAAAAAAACATGCAACCAGATTAGCAGGAAAAACACTTAAAACGAATTAAGATTGAAGATCTGGGGTTACATTTATTGCCATCTAAGGCTAAACCAACAAATTATTGTTTCCGCTTTCATTTAAAAGCTCATTTCATTGAGAAATAGCCCAGTAAGAAAGTCTTTTAATTGGCTAATCCGAATATTCTTTTCTGTGTGACAAATAAATCACAAGTAATACACGACATAGACGTGCTGAGAGGAAAGAGGAAAGTCTCGGGTCGGTTTTCTACTTCAGAGACTTTTTTACTCTCCAATTTAAATCATGGAAACTGTAAATTTACACAACAAATAGGAAATATGTAAAATAAAACAAGAAGACTTTGCTTAGAAGACTTTACACTAATGAAATATTAGCTTATTGTGAACTTCAAAGTTTTCCATAGCATTTTTATTTGTGTGCAAATTGCTAAAAATTGGTGTAAAAGTTCCTTTGGAAAAAGAAAACCATGGCCGTTAGTTAGTGGCGTTCCAACTCACACGGTCTCCTAACATCAGCTCCAGGGAGAAAGGTAATTTTCTTGGGTTATAGTTTGGTAACAGGAGACCTAAATAATGCAAACCTTATATCTGAACTACGGCCGCCGGCTTCATGGAAACATTGTTTGAACAGACCCACAGCTAACAAAAGAGATCATTCATGCCTATGGATTATTTACTTAAGAAGACCATGAGGCTTCAATATTAACAAGACAAATCCATCAGGGAACCGTTTTAAAGGCCATCTCTGTAGGGCCACTCTCGCTTCTACACATTCAAAAATCAACGTACAGACGGACATTAAAAGCGCTACCATTTAGGAATAGTTCACGCGGTTCTACTGTTCTATTTATCATCTACAGATCATTGGTATTTTTCAGAAAATTTATTATTTTAGCGTCCTAGAAAGATACGCCTCATCTTACTAAACCTTCTTCAAACCAACTTTGAGTTCTTCCTACGAACATTTCACTAATCTACTCCACCTCGGAGCAATCAGAGTTCATGGCTGTGCTCCATAAACTGGAAAAGCCCAAGTTAAGCCGTCCTCTTTAAAGAATGCTTGGAGGCAGAGGCATTAAAGAAAGTGCAGGTTATACGCCGGTTTCCAGACACTTTCTCAGTCTTTGAAGGAGGAGATTTATCCACTCGTCTTCTTCCATCAGGAAGGCCGAGGTCTGGGTTAGTCATGATGCTGAAATCTGGGCTTCCAACCTTTGTTCTGTGTGTCTAAATGATAAGATCAGACAGGTGAACTATGACTCAAGTAGGAGTCACTGGGAAAATTTCATTCTAACAAGAGTTTTTTATGGTTGTAGCAACAAAAACTGGTGAACATCGACTCCGACCAGCTTCCTTGTCAGTGTTAGAAAGCGTGATGATGCCACCGCCATACGATATCTCGAGGAAACTCCCTACTCAGAGTCAATGGTGACAGTTAAGAGATAGAGGGAAGTAAAGAGAGAGTAGTAGGGTAGAGTATTCAAGTAGATGGGAGCCGTACCCTTAAGCACTTTGTAGGCTAGCATCAGGGACTTGGATATGATGTTGGCGGCCAGCGGTAACCAGTGAACGTATACAACATGGTTTTCTGTGGCCTTTATAAAGCTCAAACATGATCTATGATTTTCTTGATCAGTAGTATATTGAATTAGAAAAGTAACTGATTTATCTGCATGTTATTGAAAGTAATCAGAGTAAAAGGGGATTAAAACAAATGCATACGACAGTTTTCTCGTTTTTATTTGCAAAACTGTCAAGCAGCATTTTTCTTTCCAACTCACATTTTGCACAATGTGTTGCTTTTTTTTTAACAAACACACTAAAAAATAAAAAATAAAGCACAGTTGGACCCATTTCTGCTCTGATGCGTCACAGAAAACTCACCTCGAGTCCCTAAAACATACATTATCACGCTCCTATCAGGTTTCAATCTGTAAATTACTCTGTGGTGAAAAAAAAAGGCAAGCGAAGACACTCCCGGAGCTTTCAGTGACTAACCTGCAGTGGGAGGCGGACAGCTTGAAGTCAGTGCAGACTTCAGCTAAATAAACCATCAGAGGACCGACGCATCTAAGACACAAGTATTTCCCCTCCTTCGCTGTGTGGCAGCACGACGCTCTTTATTCAACGTGCTGAGCGCCAATTCTCCTCTTCGGTCTAAACATTGCTTCTACAAGGCAGCAGTCTGTGTGACGGCGGCCGCACTGTATCTAGAATATGGATAAAACTCAAAGTGGGATGCGAAGCCAGCTGCGAGAGAACAAAGAGCCTAATTTCGCCTTAGACGATCAGTGGATCTAGCGGTTCACAAAGGGTTTGAATGTCTGCATCCCATCTTAGAGTGAATTGGAAATGGTTGACCTGAGACAGCAAACTCTTGGTGATCTGAAAGGTTTGATGGAAGACGGCAAAAATGGAGAGGAAGAAACAAGCCGCCAGGCTGCCAAAACAATTTTGGAGCTATTCGCTGTGCAAGCTGCAGGAAAGGCAGCCGGCGCTCAGGAATGTCTCCATCATGCCGTTTATAGCCGAGCCGGCAGGGTTCAGAGAGGCACAGGAAAGCGGGCCCTGGGAGAGACGTCCTCAAGGTGAGAGTCGACGCAAATGAGCGCGGCTTCTCCAGACGAATGCCGAGCAGCGTTTTAACATGAAAGTGTGCAGATCAGAAACGAGATGTAGGTCACCTGATGACGCAGGGTTAGGAGGGGGTAAAATATATATATATGTACATGATGGCGAACACTTCCTGCACACACACACCAGCCTGGCTTTTCATTTATTCCTGAAAGTAGCAGCAAATAGGAACAGTCAAGCATTTCACAACAATAGCTAACAGGGGGTGGGGGAGAAAACAAATCTGTTTTTTTCACCTCCCAATGTTCGCCGCGGTTCAGATAACAGCAGCGATGTGTGCGGAAGATAGATGAGGAAGATGGGCCTGAGATAAATGCATTCTCCTCTGTTGTCACCTCCCAGTTAAAGGCCTTTTTAGCCCCTTTATTGCGCCGCGTCACTCGTGCATCCGGCTCACAGCGCCCTGATTAAAGAATGCAAATTGACGCGATCCGGCATGCTGATGTGCACGCGCAAACCTTCGCACCCAGCGCCTATTCACTCACTCACGCCGGTCTCCCCAGTTTCTCCTTGACTCACTTCAAAGCGCCCCCCCATCCCCAATCCCTCTAAAAGGACCATTCTCCTTGGTGCTTATGGCTGATAGGCTGTGGCCTCATTCCCTCACTGCTGCAGCCTGTCCCCATTGTGTCCCGCTCTCAGAGAGAGGCGCGTGGGTGGAAAGACAGACTGGCTCTCCAAAGTGAGTGCTTGACATGAATGTATGGGCTCGGGGTGTATCCTCTCGCCCAGTCGAGCTATCATCCACCTGCAGCTCCCAGCTGCCACCTCCAAGAGGGAGGCAGCGACACGGACTGAGAGTACTTGTGGCACTCGGATGCCTGCTTAGCTCTTGAGGAAGCTAATCACGGGATTGAGGTGCTGGGGATGATAGGGCTACAGGCTTTCAGCAGAAGAAGAAGGAGAGAGGAGGAGGAACGAGGGGAGGGGGGTGCTTTAAATGCAAATCCCTTTCTTATAAAAATCGGTTCCATTTAAAAGGATTTCTGGGAAACGGTCCACATTTCCATGGTAGGGGAGACAATCGGGAAGAGAAAACAGCATAGCACCAGTCAAACATCAAGGAGAGCGAGGACGTGGAGAGAGTAGCAAATGAAAAGGGAACATGTGTGAAAGAGAAAAGGATGGAGGCGAAAATAAGGCCCTTTGGATAAAAGCAATCTAAGTGGGGTTTATTTCACACCCAACACAGCATCGCATCGTCCCTTTAGCCGTGCGACGCCGCCGCGAGGAGGGGGAAAAACCCCCATCTTTGATTCCTAATTCAGAGGATAAACCTGGTCTAAAAGTCTCGCCATCGCGATTCCCGTCTGGACCGCTCCGTCCTGTTGTTGCCGTGTGATGTTGGCCTTAAGCTCAACGTGTGGAAGAGGTATCTGGAGCGCCCAGAGACACCGGATACGGTGCAGTTAAAAAGAATTATAAAGTAAAATCGTGCCGCGGCATGCAGGTCCAATGAAACCCAAAACAATAAATGTTCAAAAGGAAACAGCAGCACTAAGGCACGTCGCAACAAGAGACGGTCCAATCAGAGTTCTGTCACAAACCCGGCTATTCTCCAAAGCCTTTCACTTAATCCGCGTTTAGACAGATGTCTGTTTTCAAAAAAATGGTTCGCACACGCAACGTCTTCTTTTTTTAGGTCTCATTTGTAGAAAAACTGTATTTTCCCAATGTCTGTGGTAGAGATGGACACATATGAAAATATCGCTCTATTCTGATTACCCAATAGGGGCCAATAGGGGCTCCACCAAAATAATTGACCAGAAACTGATCTGCTGACAGCTGAACACAAAAGCATGAAGATCTCTAAAATGATCTCATGATCAGCCTGAGCCTTATTTTGAGTTACAGGAAGTTAATCTGACGAAAGCCTTATTTTAACGTGACAAAGTTCTGAAAACTTTCAGGACCTTCGGGTTTTTATAAGCTCCTCCCACCTAAAAATCGATTTTTAATCAAGAATCAGTTTATTTATAAAGCGCCAATTTACAACAGATGTCGTCTCAAGGCACTTCACAAAAAATCAATTAAAATCAAAGATACATCATAAACAAATCAATTTAAGCCTACACAATCCAATTGTGGCCTCAAAAATATGAATCCTATTGAATCGTGGGCTGATGAAAGATTGGCACCCCTATACCAGATATTATGAATAAGTCCTTAATGTTTCGACACCTTTAAAAAATGAGGCCTTCAAATGAAAACAACAAGATTGGAAAGAAATATCGGTTTGGTTGCTGATCGCAAAACTGCATTTTCATGTGCGGTCAGACGGCATGTTGTAAACTTGCACTATGTAAACGATGCACATGCCTTATGTTTGTGTAAAATCGGGTTTTACTATTGCTTTAAAGTAAAGTGTCTCAGTTCAGCTATCTTAACACACATTCCCCAGATAATGAAAGACGGCTCCTTTTTGGTTGAGGTCTAAAAATAGTCTGCAGATAAAATGGTCCAGCTGTTCTGTTTTTAAATTCATTTAGGTTTAGTACATTTAGCAGTTTCACATTTATTGATACAGCTATTGAAGTAGCTAATATCAGTAGTAGTTTTCATATTTCACTGAAAACGCCGTTATGCTAATGTGAAGAGGCTGTATCAGCCGGTTTGTTAGTCAGGCTACCTGCTCTGGTGGTTTCTATAATTGGCTACTTAACAAGCAACTATAGCTCGTAATTTTTCCAACTGCTGTTTGAAACATTGTGACAATGCAACGTCTGAATGACGACCTCTCTTTACTTTCCATACATCATTTTCTCTTTTGTTTTTTAAAAGGCAGGGAAAATCATGCCCTTGTTTCAGCCAGCTGACCATCAACCTGCAGCAGTAGAAAGAACTACGTTTTATTTGTTTACTAAAACTCAACTTTTTAGATTCGTTTTACTAAAAATAACTGAACCCTCAAAGCATCAAATCTTAAAACTCTTTTCCAAATGAGCTACTTCTTAAAAGCTCTTTCTTTTCTGTTAAGATTTTAAAACTTCGATAATTGTCAGAACAACCTTATGGCAGTTACCCTTTTGCACGACTGCATTTGTTGCACATTTTGCTGCACATAAATTTACTTATACATATCTACACCTTTATGTACATTTCTGACTGAATCTCTGCTAGTAGTTGCATTTTTAACGACTACTCAATAGTAGTTGTAAATGTTTGATTGGGGCTACTGTCTTGCCTGTCTGCTGCAACTGTGAAGTAGTTTCCCTGCTCAGATGAATAAAGTTTTCTAATGTCTTTTTATTGGAACTGTTGGATTTAAACTAAAGGGCGCCGGCTGGTTAGTATGTGAACAACTGAATCCAGAAACGTGTGCTGGCCAGTCTGGGCCTGATCAATGCAGCGATGACAAGAAACAAAACAAAAAAACATTCAAAACTGCAGCTCTTTAAGAAACAGAGCAGACAAAAAGCCCAACATACTTTATGATCAATAAAAGCTGCTTATTACCAATGTGTTTACGTTGGGAAACACACTTAAAAGAATGGATTTTTGAGCCATATCTCTTTGCTATACTTTTACTTTAGAGCTGTGTGAGCTCATTGTTCACAACTGAGTCCGCACATGCGCCTTTTCAGGAGCCGAACAAAAAGTGTTAATGCCACCTCTTTTGTGTAACATCCAACTAGGAGAAACGTGGAGCAGACGGCTACAGCTGTGCAAATAGTAAATCTAACAGAGCGACATTTCACCTCTCTATCCATCCATCAGCAGCATCTTAAAAAGCGCCGTGGATGTCACTCGTCGCCGCGGCTAAACAAAATTGGCTGGCAGCTGCAAATGTCTTCTTGCATAGAAAATCAAACCTGGAGACTGAAGGGTGTAAGAGCTGCATAATGCAAGCCATCGGTTCGTAAAGAACGGATTTACATTCAGACGTACAAACAATAAAGACAAACCTTACAGGTAGAACGGGACCTTGGTCATAACCTTAGGCAAAAAAAACAACAAACTTAACATTTACAGTTTACATAATGAGTTTATTGCTTTAATTCAAAGTTATAAAAAGTTAAAATATTGTTATTTCAAATGTTTATTTGTCATTTAAATATGATACCATGACTCGACCAAAATTATATAACTGTGAATTCATCTGCAGCGGTAGCTTGAAAATGCTAATGTCATGTTAATGGATGCTGTAAAAATAATATGATTTTTTTCTGGAATGTAAAGAAAATGATCAGCAATGCACAGAGAATATGTGAGGGAAGGGAAACTCAGAGTTGCTCCACTTTATCACAGCTGCTAAGGCGCTAATGCTCTGATAGCGCTAACATTTTTGAGCTCAGAGCGTTTGCTAGTTTTGAAAATGTTCAGACTTTCTGAAGAATCAAGGATCGGATGAAGCGGAATGACAAATACAACCTTGTAAAAAGAGATTTAGTTCAATCTGTTATATTACAGATGTTGTTTTTGTCGTTGTCACATGGTGAGCATCAAGATGCCTAAGTTAGCGTTTTAGCATTAGCTTAAACAAAACTTAGAGTCTCGGACTGTTTAAGGTCATCTATGACGTAGTATGAGCAGAGTGGAAAAGTACAAAATATGAACATTGAAAGTTCTGGAATCCAGAATCTGTCTAAGAACAAAGCCAGTTGTAACTAACTTAAAGCTCCTGTAGTAAGACGCTGGATCAGCTTCAGTCCTTTACGCTGTAGTTGCTTACTAGTTAGACTACGCTTTAGACTATTCTTAGCTTGCTAACTTTAACACTTTAGACCAGTGTTAGCATGCTAATTGTAACCCTTTACGCTACAGAACTTCAGTCCATTTGCTATTATTAGTTTACGGCAGATCTGCCAGATCCAATATGGCCGACGCGTTGACGTGCCACAGCTGCTGGGACCAGAACGTGTGTTTGTTAGGCTGGTGCAACGAGGTGATGGCGTAACTACGCGATGCGCCGCACCGTTCACTTTTGCTGGGTGGGGGTGGGGGGTGTCAGTCAGAAAAAATAGAAATAATCAATTATTTCACATTTCTGAGAAAAAATGCGGGATCAGTAAAATCAGGCAAATTTAGGTAGTTCTGCAATTTGGGTGCTTAGATTCTTTTTAAGTGGTGAATATGCAGCTTTTTAAGAATTATGCGCACCCCCATATATTGTGCGCCCTTTCCTTGATTTTGCGTGAACGTAGAATCGCGTTTTTCTGGAGGGACTGGTTTATTGTTAGTGAAACAAACTTATTTTGTTCATGTTGCACACTTAGGCTTCACCATATTAGAAAGTCTTGCAATGGCGACAATATCGGTACATGTTGCGATCGCCATTATTGCGATAAATGCCTGTTTTGTTGGTTAGCTGGCATGAAAAATACAAAATATATTAGCCAACAGTAAATGTACTCAAAACAGGCCATCGTGATATGAATATTTCTAACACTAATATTGCAACGATAATATATTTGCAATATATTGTGCAGCCCTGGTCCCCATTTCTGAATAGATAAAGCATAAATTTACTTAAAGCTTGATGATGGTAACCACAGCTATGCTTACATATGTCTACGTTTGCAGTCCAGCCTTTATCAGCGTGTTTAGCAAATATACTATCAGAAATTAAGTCTTTCGGTAAAATAAAAGACTGTTGTTTTACTTATGAGTGTAAGAAAGAAGTCAAACTTGCAACGCCATTATCCCACGATGCTGTCCAAATGGTTTTCATTTGTTTGCAGATGAAAGAGCTCTTTAATTACTTAATTATAGTTTAATGGCACCCCACAGGAGAAGTGCAGCAGCGAGGTAGAGAATAGAAAACAATAATTTGCATTATGGTTTTTTTTCCTCCCCGATTTTCTGGTTGTTCTGCTCTGAATAAATGCACAAACTGCAAAGAGGCACAGCTTTCTACCAACCTGTTACGCCTCAGACCGCTATAAGCGAATGAGCAATTGGAAATGGGCACACAGAAATGACTCTGGGAGCTGCGTGAATTTGATAGCACAGATTATTTTTGATGACAGCGCTGGTACCGTAAACGCTCTGGAGAGTGAATGGAGGGACTGCAGTGCTCGCATTTAAAATAAAAAATAAAGAGGATGTGCGAAGAATGGAAACTCACAAGATGAGGTTAAGTTTCAGTGCAATCTTCAGACCCAACATCCATAAAGTCAAACATATTTAAAAAGGATTCATAGTGCGTTAAGAGAAAGAGCCCTTTTAGTTTAACCTGTTGGTTCTAGTATTATACATTTTTTATGTGCACAGTGAAGAGGCTGTTTCCACGTGTGTGTGTGTGTGTGTGAGATGGTTAATGTGTGGATCCGGCACAATTTTCCACCCACAGCGCCTTATTAATTTCCAGCATAAGTAATTATCTGATCAAGAGGTCTGTGTTTTAATCTTCATAGAGACAGAAGCGTGAGCGATCCGATCAAAGAACAAGCAAGTGGTGTGTGTAAGTGAGTCATTTATCCTTTGGTTTGGAAAAGGAGGAGAGACTTGGCAGCTGAGAGCTTCATCTGCCCTCCCATCATTACAGAAGCCCCTAATAGGTGGAGAACCAGTGGAGGGGGGAGCGCTAACTGAGGAGCGGGACGCCGATCAGGACATGAAAACCAGACATCTTGTTCACACTTGGCGAGACGCAGATGTTCTGGAGTCAAGTCGGCTCGGTGCTCCGACTCGTTGGCTCCCGTGTAAATCGCGTTTTCCACTTGAGGCTGCACCTGTTAGAAGCCGCCAGCTCAGAATCCGTGAAAGAATAGTGACACGGAGCCAAACTGGTTGTGACAATTTGTTGTTGTTTTTCTTTAGTTTTTGTGTGTGTGTGTGTGTGTGTGTGTGTGTGTGTGTGTGTGTGTGTGTGTGTGTGTGTGTGTGTGTGTGTGTGTGT
>JAVLVB010000556.1:296119-322299 GCA_032876305.1 Orestias chungarensis | reverse complement strand
AAATCATACGTCGACTTACAGCTTGTTGAATGACGCCTCTGTCATGACCCGAGGGGTCTGTATCACTTTAACCGGCACTGAGCAACTTTGAGGAGGGTGGCAGGAACCCTGCCTTCCACCCAAAACAACTACAAAGGTGCTGACTGCTTTACTGCATACGTCACTTCCCCCGTTTCTTATCTCCAACATCGTCATCTGACAAAGTTTCACCACAATTAGATTCATCACCTCATCACTATTCATCCTTCACATAGACACTGGAAACAGAAATGAACTTCAATCCAACTCATCGAGATTTTACCATGCTAGGCGCTGGTGCTCATGGGAAATGTAGTCTTACTTCATGCAAAACACTACAGACACTACTTTAATCTATCGTTTTCCAAAATTGACCAAAACTGAAGGTTCCTTAGTGTTGATTTAACTCTAAATACTTTACGGTTTTAAATAAAGGTCAGAATTTATCATGATGTTATAGTGATGTGTTTGTTGTCATAATAATAATCAGTATTTTTAGATTCTAGATTTAATTGGTCATGTGAGAGTAACGGTACGGTCCTGGGTTGTTGTATTTATTCTTTTTTTAAAGTTTCAAAATGTTAGGACATATTTTCACAAACGCGTAAAACTCTAATATTTACATCTGGAACCAACCAGAACGACGGAGGCCTGGAGCCAGCAATAAATTAAGATAAATAATGCTTATAAATGTCTATTTTTTACTATGTTTGATCGAATGTAGCTACTGCGCGTAGTTTGGTGACACGTAACTGGCATCCTAAAGAAGTCTTAAATGAAAACAAGTTTTAAATTGCCATGTTTTTAGCAGAAGTATTTGGGTTTGACCTTCGTTTTACTGTCAGGATGATACTACAAGTCCTTTTTTTATACAAACATCGGCAGTTTAAACCGTTGTTACTATTATCAACTGTTTTGATAAAGAAACTGGCAATAAAATATCTTCTTAGTGTGTGAATCCACATAAACAACTTAGGTTAAGCAACTTTTTCTCACAGCTCCAACTCTGGACGTAGTCGACAGAGAGCTAACAAGAAAACCCACTAAAATGAAGCGCCTGGGAAAATCCCAAGCTTCTCTCTGGGACTACAAAGTCAACAAGACTTCCCCGCAAGAATCCAGCCGGGGTGATTGAACCCGCTCGTCTCGCGGGTGCGCATGCACACATCCGTAAAGACACACTTAATGAAGCTGCTGGTAATAGCTCATGTGCGGCTTGTTTACACAGCGCCCAGCACCAGAAACACAAAATGCGAGTCTGCGTAGGAGGAAAGGTCTGAATCCTCCTCACCCGGCGCAGCTGACAGATTTGAGTTCCTGCCACACAAGATGTGAAGCCATGCATGTTCGCCGTGTTCCTGTTTGCAGAAACTTTTTAAATCGTGCGATTGGACGTCCATTGTTACAGCAAACAGTGTTTTCATGGAAAATGTGGTTGTTTTTTTTTTTGCTTCCCCCAGATGGAGAAATCACCGGAGAAACGTAACTAATAAGGGAGCTGATCATGTTACCTCTTCAACGACGTTAAAAACGGACTGTATGGGGAAAGAAAATAGATATATTGCAGCAGAAGTAACTCGCACAGCAGGTTTTCTTTAAAAAACACACCGCAGCTCAAAAACCCTTACAGAAACCCAGCAGAGGTTTATCAGATCCGCAGTAAACACGGGCCTATTATTTCCAAAAGCTGGTTTTATTTCAAAGGTTTCTGCAGACGGGAGATCCTGCTGCAGACTCCAGGTTTTTCTCCACTCCACCACAGATGCTGCATACGATACTCCTCCTGTTATGACATAGCAATAATACATGTTTGTCCTGCAAAACGGTCGGAAACAACCAGGTTAAAAAATAAAACGGTTCTAGATATAGAAGCCGCGACGCGGCCGTTCACACCGGGGACAAATGGAAACTCATCATGGGATTTAGTTCAACATAGAGAAGTGGAACAGGTCGGATTTGTTGTAGATGTGGGTCACAAGAATATAAAAACACTCAATTGAAATTAGCGGCGTGAACCTAGTATTGGTTGCTAATTTTCTTGTTAACTAAGACGCAATAATCCCTATAGTTATAATTTTCTTGCTAATTGGAACAATGTTTGTCGGTTGAAGACGTTTTTTTTTGGTCTCAGAGGAATTGTGACGCCGAGCTCACAATGATAACCTATGTACTAGTAAGGTCACGGGAAGTCTTTAACACGCTTGTTACTAACACGCTTAATAAAGGATCCGTTTGCCGTCTCATCTCCTGCCGTTAGTCGTCGGTCTGCTGAGACGCATCACATGAAAACGTGAACACAGAATAACGTTTTTCTGCCCCGTCTGATTAATGCTTTAACACCTTTTCATTGAGAGACTTTTGAAGTGTCGATAACGTGAGCAGAAAACAAACCGTGGATCAGTCAGGCCTCATCTTACCGCCCTCATGTTGGGGGTTTATTACCCGGGCGCCGCCACCAACGTCACACCGACCGCTCCTGCTCGTTTAACCGGAGCAGCTGAAAATAAATAATTATAAATCGCATGCTCCACCAAAACTGATCTAAAGGCAACTTCTCTGTTCAAGACTGAAATAGGAATTGCAACTCAGACTGCACACATAACACAGCGGGGTTGGAGGTTTTACTGCTCGCCGCAGCTCTCTCAATAAAACCCTCACCAGGCCAATATTTGCCCCAGAAGGTTTTAGTATTGATTCTAAAACATGACTGCTTAATATTCCCGCAGGAAGTGGAACTGGATCCAGTTTAAGCGGACCCAGAAAGGCCCCTTTGTGTTGCATCCACCACGGTTGGGGGCCCAGGACTTCTGGCTGCGGTGGCAACAGCTAGAAACCAAATAATGCAGCTTGTGAAGTTTACAGCCAGGTTTTCATGGCGCGCCTCTCGCGTTGATATTTTTGGTAAATTACTTGTGTGCTGCTGCAGCTACATGCTCATAAATCCTATGGTAGCCTCAGTTCCCTCTTTTATTGGAGATCTCACTATTAACATGTCACCGTGTTGAATAAGCACAGGCCTGTTGTGTCCATCAAGGCAAACTAAGAACCAGCTTAAAAGCAGAAGACATGTCAGTCGGTGCTATTCTACAAGGTCAGAAAAGAGCCACAGTTGCTTCTCCCCAACCTGTAGCTGCACGGTGGCTGAAAAGTGATTGTTAAAAAATTATACACCGAAACTTGAGCCACAATTTTACATTCGTCCACATGTTTATGGAAAAGTAATAATACTGCAGAATCTTTTTAAAAGCAGCTAATGCACTAAAAAGTGATATGGACCATGAACATCTGATAAAAGGATGGTTTGCATGAATTGGCTGAAAACATGCCAGAGTTGCAGTTTAGTTTTATTTTTAGCATCATTTTAAAAGTTCGACATCGGAAAGTAAACATGGTGAACTACTCCACGGATATTTATGCCGCTTATTGAACCTAAAAAAAACTTATTTTGCAATTCAGGCACATAATAAAATGGTTTCTAATTATAATGTAAAGATACCCTAAAGCTCATTTGTTAGCTGTGTAACTTTTGAACTGCTGGTCTAATATGACCAACCTAAAATTAACGATCTTATCTCTTCGTTTTATTTATATAAAAAATAAGAACAGATTTGATTTAGGTTTAAAAAATGCAATAATGCAAAACCACATAAAATTAGTTCATTTGACTAATTAATGGAAAAAAGAGGGAAGAAGCGCAGATAAAAATGGAAAATATGCATTTTTAAAGCGTTTATGGTCCAACTATTATAGAATAATATGAATATAAACTCTTTGGTTTTAAACACTAAGACTCTAAACTAGTTCATGTTGGTTTTGTCACCAGTATAAAACATCCCCGGCGCCCCCTGCAGGCCTGGGGGCCGCAAAGGTCGCTTATACCCCGGTCAGGAGATTCCGGCTGTTCTCATCACGCCTCGCCTGCAGATAATGAAAAACAAACCAAGCCAAAGCAGACTCACCTTCCTCTGCGTCAGCCAGAAGGAAAGCGACGCATCCCAGCAGCAGCGGCAGCAGCGCAGGCGCCTCCATGGCGCTGAAGGAAGAATGGACGAGGGTTCGAATCCCGGCTGGGAACAACTCTGCATTTAAAGCCACTCCGGACTAAAGCATCCGGAGACTCCGACGCCTGGGAAGTTGAGCAACTTCTGTCTGCAGCGAAGCCGCTGAAGCGAAACTCTACCGCCGCCTCAGCCGCTCCATAAAGCGTCGCTGCTCGGCTTCAGGCTGCGCTGTGTGTCGCAGAGACCAGCGGCGGAGAGGCTGTCAGCTGCCGCTGCTCCGCATGTTACCCCGCAGCACCACAGCTCCCGACACCAGAACCAGAACTAATCAGGGGCACAGAGACCAACGGCGAGGAAGCGAAACCAAACGCGGCACCGCGGCGAGCTGGGAAACTTTCCCGCTGTGGTGGCGGGGAGGACCGCGAGGACTGGGAGGGCGGGGAGGACCGCGAGGACTGGGAGGACCGGGAGGACCGGGAGGACCGCGAGGACTGGCGGCCAGGAGAGCGTCTCCGCATCAAGCCCACAGGCTGGCCCCGCCCACCCGGTTTCCATGACAGCAGACCATCAGGCTCGCGCTGCGGGGCGCCACTTCCGGCTGGCAGTTTCAAAATAAAACCAAGGTTTCCTCAGATGGCGAGTAACTAGTTACATGTAATGTAGTAACGTTTTAGAAGCAAGTAAACACATGTTCAAAGTGGTTTTACTGCATTACATTTTTATTCTAGCTGAAAAAGATTTATCGGTACTGTGTGAGTAACTTCCTATGAAGTTAGAAGAACAAGCTTTGGTTTCTTTCGAGTTATTATTTTTATTATTATTATTATTATTTGATAAATTTGGTTGATGTGAGACGTCTTACTGCTTAATATAAAAGCTTGGTTCTTTAGTATTAGTTAGAGAAGATTTTAACAGTAAATAAAATTGGAAAGGTGTTTTTCTGGCTGGATTTGTTACATTTGTAATTACATTTATTGGTTTAGGCTTAGAAATACCAAAAATCTCCACATATGTCAGTTATTGAACATCATTAGCAAAAGCTTAAAGATGGCAGCAGAACACAGACTGGATTAGTGTTTGTTTTTTATTTATTTATAGCCCTATCACACGTGTCACATGATCACTTCATCAATCCGGGTTTACAGTCGTATTGTTTTCAGGTAAAACACATTTTACACTAATGGGATATTTATGCACACTTTTAACTTTACAACAGAAGCACAAATCAGTTCCTGGCAAACACTTTCAAACTTACCTTCTACAGCCTCAGTAAAAAAGATGCACCTTAATCAAAACCCCCAGGACAACAGAAAAACTACATAATGTTTAGTTTTATGTCATGTGCTGTAATAGATGTTACAAGACACATTCATGTCTTACTTGTTTTTTTAAAATGCTAAAAATGCACATAATTACTTTTACCTGATTTTTAAATACCTCTTGAATAAACTGATTTATGTGGGACATATTCCATAATTTTATCGGTTCTTTTCTGTTTTGTATAATTTATGATTTCATTAATTTATTATGTTTAGTTTATTGGTTTCCTTATTCTTCCATTTTTGTGTAGCTTTTCCTATTTAAAAATGTCAGTGCTAGTCTTTAACCCTTAATATGTAGTTTTTATAATCCTTATCAGGCTGGTATTCAAATCAATAAAGGAGACTAATATGTTTTTACATTGTTTGTCTGGTAATCAAATTTCAATCTAAACAATTAATTGTGTTAATAATTGCCTTCAATTATTTGTTTATTCACACCTAAACCAGACCGGAAAACGCTGCTCTGCTGTTGTCATCATCATTTGTTTCATCTTATTTACAAACAGTGATGTTTTCATCCACATTAATCTGAATAATCCCAGAAGTTTTAAAATTCAGAAAACAGTTTTAGTCTCCATTTGTTCTAATGGGGTAATTTGAGCTTTTATTTTGACACCAATTATCACAGATTCCGGTGTAACTTTCTAGGCTTTCTAGGTAGCTTGACTTCAAAATCCGAAACGTCCTAGTGCAAGCAGAGGCATGCAGTTTAAGTACCTGGAATAATAAAAATATTAAGTATCTTTATTTGGCATCGCATCTAAATTAAGCAATTCACACGAAGACAGATGATTTTAAGACTCTAGCAGTTCAAGCTTAAACAGCATAACATTTAAGGATCAGATTATTGCTTTATCCGTTCTTTTGAAATTAAAAAAGACATTTCTACATCAGTGCAACAGAAGTTTGTGCAGAATTTGCAGTGATTTTTTGTTGATCTGATCATTATGCATTTCTGTTCCTTCAGAGGTTCCTGTTTGTGCATCTTTCAGTAAAAAGTGGATGTATTCATGCAGCAGTCTTTCTGAACACAGTACATTTTAATGACAGCCTGCACTTTACTGATTCACTGCATCTGAGTTGCAGCACAGCTTATTTTCTTATTTAATTAATGGTGGCTTTCCTTCGGGAGCTGAGCGGAATCCTTTTTTGGAAAAAGCAGAACGAGACTGGAGAAGAAATAGGAGGAAATGCAAATTGTAAGTCTAAATGACAAAATGTAAATAAGACATTTGCAATTGAGGTTAGCTAACAAGGCCGAGCCGCTGTTTAATTTTTGCAAAACAAGGCCAGTAATGCTCCCGAAGAGGTCGCTGAGTTTATTTTGCTCTGTCTGTATACAGTTTATTATTAACTTTAACTCTGTATTAATTCACTCAAGACGTTTGAAACATCAAACTTTGATGAATTCTGACTGAGGATGAGTCACAACAAGGGATTTATTACATGTGAGGGAAATCCTCTCAGATATTCTTTCCTTGCTGCCATAGAAATATTGTGCAGTTTTCTGGCCACTAGTGTGGATTTTTCATTTATTTTTTAACTGTTGTTCTGCTCAATAAAAGCTTTTATTTTGTATTCTTACCGATCCTGTCATCGCATGTCAACATAAAAACAGGCCCACAAAGTTGGAGCAGTCTAAATTAGATTAGTTTAAGGTTATTTCGGTCATTTAACACTGTAATGTTCACCTTTTGAAGGATAAAGGGATACCTCCGGCTCTGACGTTCTGCTGCAGGTTGTGCATAGAACATATTTTTAAAGCAAATACAAGTGAGATATACCCTTAAAATGTCTGAGTTTTCTTCTAAAGTCCAAATCCAGCAGGTGTTTTTAATAGATTGTGGACTCTATAGTACTTTTATGGACCTGTGGGGTTCAGACAGCTGAATTTTACGATGTTTGAATCACAAATGAAGTTAAAACAAGTAAGTAAAGCAGATATTACAGGAGGCCTAGTTCTGAAACATATGAGCCTTTTTATCATTGGCAACAACTTTTTACAAAAGGGGTTCAGGATGACTCCATAATAGTAATAATAATAATAACCCAGCACACTCACTTTTTGTTCCGCTCCCCTCAGGCAGGAGGCTGTGGAGCATCAAGTGTAGAACAACCCGTCTGAGAAACAGCTTCATTCCTGAAGCTGTGAGACTCTTGAACTCCTCCGGAACAAACCCCTGCACGGACAATACATAACTGAACACCTTACTATACCCGCACTGAGACACTTTACTACCGTATATTCCTATTTTATTTATTTTATTTACTTCTATTTTATTTATTTTAATTTTTTTAACTTATTTTTTATCTATTTTAATATTAGCTCTTGGGTTGAACTGTGCCGTGAGAATGTAATTTCGTTCCACCTCATGTACAACATGTGTTGAAATGACAATAAAGTCTCCTTGAATCCTTGAATCCTAATAATAATAATAATAACTTTCTTTCCACAGACATAGCCAGAGTAGTTTAGCATTTTAAATAGTATAGTTTTTTTTTTTAGAAGTTGGTATATTTAAGGTTAAAATAGGAGAAATTAAAAGCAAAGCAGTTTCTTAAAGCTTTCACAACAGTTAAAGAACCAGAGCATTATCTAATTTATTATGTGCAAAGCACCGTCCTTATGTCTTATCTAAAAATGGTAACATGATCCCACCAGCTGATATGATTACTGAACAATACAAACAGCTGGGTTATTAATTTAACTCAAAGTACAATTGGGTCAAAAATTAGCTGGTTTCCACCAAACACTGGAAGAAAAAAACTACAAATGTGGCTCAAATCCTGACTGAAGCCTTCCTATGTATGCACATGTGTTTCTCGTATTTCCACATCTCTTTTGTGTTCCGTGTTTTATTCACATGTTCCACACTTGTATTATATGTGAAGCCGTCTGTGAATCACACGTTTTCTTTTTTTTCAAAATCTTTTTACCACATTGTCTAACCTGGAAATGTGAGCGCCTGATGCAGGTTCCCATGTAGAGAACGTGACCCACATGTTTGGATGTAAATCTCATGTGAACAAGTGAAATCCATATGAATACATGTGAATGACAAGTTTTTTTCTTTTACCTTGATCCAAATCCAAATGTGTTCATTTGGTTTGTCATGCGATTCAATTCAATTGTGAAACAGATTTTTCACGGGATTCATGAGAATTTCACATTTTCATGGAAAAAAAACCCATGTGATATCAATGTTTTCACATGTTTTGCGTAATTCCACATATTACGCATGTTCGATCGTATTTTGAAATACGCATAGCCCGTATAAAAGCATTAAAAAAAAATCCAAATCCGAATGTGTACATGTAGCTTTTCACGGGTCAGATCACTTCACATGTGTCACACGGTTTTCACATGTGATTTTGAGTTTGAAGAGCTACGTTTGAGTTCCTCATTGCATCAAAATAAAAATCCCAGTAACAGTTGGACCCTCCCTCAGTTTTAACTTGATTCCTGGGTGAAAAATGAGATCATATTTATTTTCTGTGCTCCTGCCAACAGACGAAATTTAATAACTCAACTCTAATCAAGCTGTGACTGCAATTGCTTCACATTCCAGATCAATCGGTCTCTCCTCGGGGGATTTAAGGTTAACAGTGTTTTTTTGTTTTGCAGTGTGATGAAAGTTTTAACTATGAAAAATTAAAATGCATTTAAAGTACTGACCTGTTTCAACATTGCAGTTAATTGGAATCGCACAACAACAAACAGACCAAAGTTGGTTATCATGCCATTTTGCAGCTAAGCTTGGACAGCACTGATGAAGCTCCTGTGAGAAAAACAATTAAAAGGTGAGCCTTTAAATAATTGAAATGAGTTGTAAAATATTGATGTTTTAAATGTTATTGTAACATTTGTTGTGCATTTGAATTGCCATTCTCTTGTATTCTCTTAATAAATTTGTGCATTTTAGCATGTAACAGTTTAAAATTACACCCAGAAATGTTTTTTATTAATTTGTATTCTAGTGTTAGATGATGTTTTTTGTTTTTAAACGTTTGTATGTTTTCTGTATTCTGAGGGTGTAAAAGGTTTTAAAATATCAGCTGTAAAATGAGACCTCATGTGAGCTCAATAAATAAACACATGGCTTGTCTGGCCTCATCTCTCTCAAGCCTCCCGCCGAGCTCGGCTGCTAAAGGCCGTTCTAACAGGTGGAAAATAACATCCTGGAGCGCAGCGCTGCGTCTCACATGGGCCAATATGAACTAAAAAACCACGAGGACCATCAGAAACAGCGTGCTCATGGTTTTTCAGTTTAGGATTGAAAACGAAACAATCTCAAGAGTTCTTTTTTTTTTTTTTACACCAAGGTCACACTGTTAGGAGAGAACCAGTTTTCTATTGCCACAGATACTGTGTGCAGTGGTGGAAACTTCAACAACTGATGATAAGCAAGCTTACCGTAGCAATCAGGATGAGTGGGGGGGGGGGGGACTGGACTGACTTGTCCAGGGTATAACCTGTATTTCCAGTCTTCAGCACATTAACTGCTGTAGGTAGTCGGCAGCTGTGGTTTGACAAAGGAGAGAGGACCTGGAGGACCTGGAGAAATGAACTGATAAATTTTATCTTGGGTGGCCGTAGCATTAGCCACTGGTAATTTTAGCCAAGTATAGTTGATTGAATGCTTTTCCAATTCAAACAGATTTGCATTTTCAATGCATGTTTCTTTAAAGGCCTGTTTGGTCCAGCCGGTGCATCACAAATCACCCTGCAATCAGTTTCCCAAGCGCCTCTATCTGAGCCATAGCTGCCTCATGCGGTTCTGATTATGCTTCTCTGAGAGGTGGCTCTCGTGACTTATGCCACCAGTAACCTTAATTCATAGTCAGGCGGAGATAATGACAGATGCCAGGTAATGAGCAGGGGATCTCCAGGATCCTTAAAGTCTATCTTATCTTATCTTATCATATCATATCTTATCTCGTCTCTGTGCTGCAGCATCAGTTCTTCTGTGTGTCCCCCACCAAAAAGAAGAACAAAAGTATAATTTAAAATTCTAGAGATGCCACATTCCTGAAGGTCGTCACTCATGATTCTGGGATTGTTATTCCATCTCCTTCAGAAAATGAACATGTGCTTTTGCTCCACTCGCTGGTTGGACTCTCTCTTTCTGCAGATGCAGCTCATGAAGTGAGACCTCAATGTTCATCAGTCCCACTGCGCAGATGGGATTACATTTACATTTACAATTATGATCTCTGATGACGTTAAACGCACCTGAAGGAAGGAGTCAGCCAACTCTCCTTTGAAGTCTTCCTTGGGCCCAGTTTTGTTTCATCAGACGTGAAACAGGATAAGTCGAGAAACCCATTAGATTTAACCACAGGAGCGCCCCGTTATCTGCACGTGAGACTTTTAAGAAGGCGACAGTTGTCAAAGCGACACCTCCACGGTGGAAATCCAGCGCCACACCCCGCCGAGCAACGATCTGTGGATGAATCTGCACGCAGAATCCGCCAGCTCGGATAAAAAGGAGGAAAGAAGCCAAAGTGAGGCTTTATTCGCAGAGCACAACAGAGCAGAAGTTATCTTTGATGAATACCCGATAGAGCACAACAAGGGGGAGAATAATAAGAGAGGCAAGCGCGCCGCCGGGCGAGGTGCAGGAGAAAGGATGGAGGTGGTTAGGATGCATGGTTTGATCGTGCTCTTCAGTCTCGCGGCTGTCATGTTGTAATTAAAGTAACAAATGAAGCTGACAGCAACCTGTTTATTTTCAAATGTGCTTGTTGGCGTCTTAAAGGAATTCATGTGTGGTTTGCAAAAAAAATCTAATCGCCGACGGGTTTTTGAAGACCCTGGGTGGAAACACGCCTGCTGGATAATCTTCTGGTTTCACAGAAGAATGAAATCGGCGCAGAAAACAAAAAGCATGGCCGTTCGGCGGCTTTTGAAATCGAAAGGGTAAGAAATGTTAAAAATAAATAAAAAATACATTAAATGTTTTGGTGAAATGCTTTTATCTGCCCTCCAACAACTATAACCACTAACTCAGAAGGCCGCCAAACATCTCTGACTCCAGTCGGTGCTAAAGTAAATGTTGAGAGAAATCCCTCAGCTTTCAGTCGGCTGATAATACTAACTTTGAGGTTTCGGAGTGGTTATGCGATACCGAGATGCTTCACTGGTTTTTCCCACGCAGAGACACACAGAAGTTCAGAAAACGGTTACTTTGAAATGAGTTGTCTCTGCAGCTTTAGTGTGACATGCATGCCTGTTGTTCTTTCATCCGAATCCACCTCACACACCGCAGCCCCGGACGGCAGCAACAAACAAAAAAAGAAAGAAAGATGCTTTACTGCAGCGTCATCCGTCTGCATCTGCTCCAACAATGAGTTCAACCAAAAACCCTACAGAGATTTATATAGACAGACCAACACAAAGAACTGCATCGATGTAAAGTCAAATCAAAATCAGTTTTTATTGCATAGTATTCTGAAAACCCTTTCCCTTATTCATTTAAATACATTTTATTCCTGTTTATTCGTATAATTCACAAGATGTCATCTAAAAGCAAGAAAAGAAAGTCCTCAGTTTATTCTAACGAAGAATAAAACAAAAATGGCAAAAAAAAAACTTCCTAAAAAGAACATTTGAGAAGCAGAGATCGACTTACACCTTCATTTACTTATTCCTCATGCACACATAAATCATAGCTGTTTAGAGGGCCGTAAAGAATAAAACTATTATAACTATTATAAGGATAGCTGTGAGTGACGTGTGCATTTTTAACCCCTGCAGTTTTTACATATTAATAATGAAGCTCCATTTTACATCACAGATCTGATTTGATCTCAGTCTGCAGGTTTTCTGTCGGCTCCTGGTTTCTACAAGCAGATGTTTCAGTAATCAGCTCCTCTGCGGTGGAACCAGCTGGCAGCTTCAGTCCTTGAGGGAGAGTATCTAGTTTTGCAAACTGGGCTTGAAGCCTTCTTTTATGAGAACTTTTATAGTTGTTAGCTTATGTTTCTTAATGCAACACTGAGTAACATTTTGACCTTAATTAAACCTCTCCATAAGTTTTGTGATCATATGTTGACTTGCAGCTTGTTGAATGACGCCTCTGTCATGGCCAGGGGGGGTCCGTATCGCTTTAACCGGCACTGAGCAACTTTGAGGAGGGTGGCAGGAACCCTGCCTTCCACACAAAACAACTACAAATGTGCTGACTGCTATACTGCATACGTCACTTCCCCCGTTTCTTATCTCCAACATCATCATCTTACATTGTTTCACCACATTTAGATTCATCACCTCATCACTATTCATCCTTCACACAGACACTGGAAACAGAAATGTACTTCAATCCACGCTCAGGATTTTACCACGCTATGCGCTGGTGCTCATGGGAAATGTAGTCTTCATTCAGGCTAAAACAACTTCCGCTTTTGTCTACACTGGCCTTCTTTGGTGTTGCTATTTGCCCAGTGACATGAGCGGGGGATGTGGGGTGTAGTTGCTAATTTTGCGAGTTATTGCTCACGGACAAGTCTAAACACTTGTTCTCACTGCAACGTTCTCCTACTACTCTCCAGTTTGCATCAGTCAATGTCATTTTAACTGTTAGCTTTCTATCTTCTGTCTGTGTTTCTCGCTCCGTAGAAGCTAGATGGTAGATGATGCTGTAAAAAATGTTATTATATAGATTATATAGAAAAAAGGCTGAAGATGATTGCTGGTCTCACAGAACAGACTGCAGCCCGTAATGAAAATCACTTGGGTGCCATCTAAACTGGTAAGATTGAGCTGCTTGACAATTAATGTCACTCTGCCACATTCTTTCTTCTGCTGAGAAGTGAAATCTAAAGCCGGGCGTTTGCATTACTGAATTCTTCGACTAGTGTTTACAGCTAATTCCTCTTCGGTGCGAAACGCTCGGCTTCCCTGGCGCCGAGACAAAGCGTTTGAGCATGTGTGGAGCAAGGTTTTTAAATCACAAAGCGTTTAATAATTAAAGAGGAATTTTCGCCTGTTCTAATTTCGCGGCAAGGATATTGCTTCGGTCAATTTTTCCAATCCATCTGTGAAGCATCTGTCTTGCTCAAGAGTCCAAGTGCACATTCCTCTGCCAGCCTGTGGGCAGACCTGGTACACGGACGGAGGCATAATGACTGATCGGGGGATAACAACATCATGTGGGTGGGAGGGACCCAATAGCGGGAGAGCTTTACTAGTTTGAAGCTTCAAATCCCGTTTATGGCCCATGATGGATGTTTCCCGCTCTCCCTGCCTCACTCTCTATGTCACTGTCAGGTGGTTTAATACGACAGGGACCAGACTCACGGAGATTGATGAGTGAGAAAGCTCCGTCTGCACAGGATCCACAGTAAGACGCTGCTCATATTGTTCATACTTTAACGTATTTCGTTGAATTTCGTTGTTTTCTAAATTAGACATTTATGTCGTCATTTTCATTGCAGTGTTTAAAATAACATAATTTGCACATAACTTTTAAATAATCAGTGCCTATAGCTCAAATGATAGGTTCAGTTACTCAGTTCTTGAGTAGGTTTTTTACAGTTAACTTTTTAAATATTCCCCAAGTAACTTAACTGGATCTTGAATTTCTTGGATGGATATTTTTTGCTTTGAATTCAGTAAATTTACACTCACTGGCCACTTTATTAGGTACACCTTGCTAATACCAGGTTAGACCCCATTTTACCTTCAGAACCGTCTTAATCCTCTGTGGCGTAGATCCATTAAGGTACTGGAAACCTTCCTCAGAGAGTTTGGTCCATATTGACAGAAAAGCATCATCCAGTTGCTGTAGATTTGTCGGCTGCTCATCCATGATGCCAATCATCCCAAAGCTGCTCTATTGGACTGAGATCTGGTGACTGTGGAGGCCGTTTGAGTCCAGTGAACTCATCGTCATGTTCTAGAAACCAGTCTGAGATGATCTGAGCTTTATGACATGATGGCGCGTTATCCTGCTGGAAGTATCCATCAGAAGATGGAACACTGTGGTCATAAAGGGATGGAGATGGTTAGTAACAATACTCAGGTAGACTGTGGTGTTACAACGATGCTCAATTGGTACTAAGGGGCCCAAAGAGGGCCAAGAAAATGTCCCCCACACCATCACACCACCACCACCAGCCTGAACCGTTGATACAAGGCAGGATGGATCCATGATTTCATGTTGGTGATGCCAAGTTCTGACCCTACCATCCGAATGTGGCAGCAGTAATGGAGACTCATCAGACCAGGAACGTTTTTCCATTCTTCTATTGTCCAGTTTCTAATTGTAGCCTCAGTTTCCTGTTCTTAGCTGACAGGAGTGGCCCCAGGTGTGTTCTTCTGCTTCTGTAGCCCGTCTGTCTCAAGGTTGGACGTGTTTGTTCAGAGATGTTCTTCTGCATACCTTGCTGGTAATTGGAGGTTATTTGAGTTACTGTTGCCTTTCTATCAGCTCCAACCAGTCGAACCATTGTCTCTGACCTCTGTCATCGACAAGGCATTTTTGCTCACTGGATATTTTCTCTTTTTCGGACCGTTCTCTGTAAACCCAAAAGATGGTTGTGGGTGAAAAACCCAGTATATTAGCAGTTTCTGAAATACTCTGAACAACAACCATGCCACGTTCAAAGTCACTTAAATCTCCTTTCTTTCCCGTTCTGATGCTCAGTTTGAGCTGCAGCAGATCATCCAGACCACGTCTACACGCCTGAATGCAACGAGTTGCTACCATGTGATTGGCTAATTAAGAATTTCTGTTAACGAGCAGTGGGACTGGTGTGCCTAATAAGTGGAAATCTTGGCTACTCTACCCTCCTCTGAAAATAACTGTACCTTTTGGAGAAAGGGAGCTTTTACATCTCCAGTAAATTTATATCAAACTTGACCCAGCACCTCTTGTCAGTTGTTTACATACAAACATCCGCACCACGATTGTGAAACCGATCTTGGGCTTTTAAACAAAATGATGCACAAGTTCAACTTTAATAATAATTTTTGAAAAAATTAAAAAAATATACTGTGTGAGTACATTTTTTTTTTACATTTTGAAAAGCATGTGGCATAAAGGAACAATCCTTATGCGTTGAAAAACTAAGATGGTTATACGTTTCACAAAAGAAGTGGGTTAACACTTTTACCGTAATGGCTGAAGAAGTGAAGAAGAAGTGGTGGATGATTATAAATACCTCAACTTTTACGTGCAAGACAGATTGGACTGAAGACACACCAGAGAGACGTCTACTGGAAGAGACAGAACAGACTAGAGTTCTGGAAGACACATGGGTCTTTCCATGTTTGCAGCAAGACGCTGGAGATCTTCTATGAGATTACTGTAGAGAGTAAATCGCTTCTGCCATTGTCTGTTGGGTTTGCAGCCACAGAACCAGGGACTCAAAAAGGCTGAACAGCCTGATAAAGAACGTTGGTTCTGTTCTGTGGACGACTGTGGAGCCTCTGGAGATGATGTTGCAAAGAAGGATTATTCTTAAAAGACAGAATATTATACCATGGACAAACCTGAGATTTGTTGTAATACAGACTACTACAGGATAGAGGTGGGGAGAATAGATTTAAAATGTTATCGGTATATCTTGTGCTACTAATGTGATAGTGATGAAAATGACAACCAAATACTGCCCTTGAAAAACACACCGACTTAAAATAGATAGAATAAATTAGTAATAAACAGCGATTGCATGACGAAGTGTGAACAAACCCTCAGCTGCAAACAGTAACCGCATTAATAATTAGTTCATAGTTTATAAAAGAATCAGAAAGAACAAACAGAGAGAAAAAGAAGAGAAAAAGCCCAGCGTAACTAGGTTATGAAGATTTCAGCAATATTAATCCAGATTTTTCCTTGTGAGGAGGAATATGGAAGAAACCTGCACCAGAACCAGAACCAGGCTCAGTACGAGTGGCCGAGACAGAGCAGACAAACTAAAACTGACAAACAGATCCAGGTTTACTTGCTGGTGGAGGCACTGGGACTGAAACCCAACTAAGCAACTAAAGGTTCCGTGTTGAAATGATGTCGGATAAAAAAAAAAAAACACGGCTCGGGGCATGCTGGCGTAGGGGTAGCGCGACCCATATATGAAGGCCTTGAGTCCTCGACGGGTTCGATTCCCGGTCCCGACGACATTTGACGCATGTCTTCCCCCTTTCCTGTCAGCTTACCGTTATGTAAAGAGGCCAAAAAAGGGAAGAAAGCAACAAAAAGGCTCACATGGAAATGGCATTGAAGAGCAAAGAGATGAACGAGTTAAACATTAAAGGCCAGGCCCGGGTGAATCATCTATAGACACTGAACCAGGCTCAATACGAGCAGCTGAGAAGCTTAAACAAAATGTCTCTGGCCAATTAAAAAATGTTTGCTCAAAAGCATCTGTGCAGACAAACCAACCAATTCAAATGAACCAATTCTGGCAGACAGCAGAAGCAGATTCCAGAAATGTGATGAAGGATATTCTGCATTTAATTTAGGCAGCATGTAAAGTTTTGACACTGCATGGTTTATGGTCCTGACAGCAGCCGTTAAAACTCAAAATTATCCATGCCTTCCTGCAGAAGGTGGATACATGTTAACCCTCCAACTAAAAATGACTGACTATGGAATATTTACCAGGTAAATCTTACGGCCTTTAAGGTTTTCGTGGTTATCTGTGACACAGACTAGGTTTTCGGTGCAGGATCAGGCCTGCAGAATCTGAGTGACATCGACGGCCCACAGCGTGAGACGTGATCAGATCAATGCACGGTCGTGAATATGGGAGGAAGGAGGCTGGGGTGGAGGGGGAGTCATCTCCAACCCCCCCCCCAAAAAAAAAAAAAAACACACAAAGCAAGTCTGTGCAGATGCAGCTGAGAGGTGCTTGTATAAGACCCTGAATATAGAGGATGAGCGCCCCCCTCTGGTTCTCTCCACCTCGGCAACACCAAGAACAATTTTACATTTACACACAAAAATAAAGACATTTGAGTCAGTTTTCAGAAAGCATTTTTTAAATCCATTTTTATTATTTTATAGCTAATTTACAACAAGCGCTTCACTGAACTGGAACATTTTTTTATTTTGCTTTATATTGTCATTATTGAATATATTCTTCTGCATCAGTTGTAACTTGTAATCAGTCTTTTCTGTAAAAATTCATATACTTTATAAGGAATATCACACTATGATACGGATGGCTGAGCGAGAGAGAGAGAGAGAGAGAGAGAGAGAGAGAGAGAGAGAGAGAGATTAAGAGATACATTGAAACCCTCAAGTAAAGGAACTGAAAACACATTATTCAATCAATGAGTGTGTCTTGTCGCCTGTGTGAGTGCTGGGAATGTAAATGCATGTGTGGACATGCCGAGACTGTGTTTGTGTGTGTTTGTGTGTTTTTCCCACCCAGAGTGAGTAAATGCGGTAAAACTGGCCCCTGGCTCCCATAGACGGTTCTCAGATTGCAGAGAGCCAACGTGGAACAACCAGAACATTATTCTTATTTACAATGTTTTGCATCCAAGACCCGAGAGCTATCTCAACGTGGGGGAGCAAAAAAAAAGAATAAATAAATAAATAAAAATGATATAAAAATATACAGACTTGATATGGAGTTTTAGTGACAGTTCTTAATAAATAAAATAGATGCATTTTTATAAACCAGAATATCATCAAAAAGTTTATTTCAGAAATTTGATACCAACGGGGATTTATTTCTAGAGTTTCTTTGTTGGTTTATTCCATTGATCATGGCTTACAGCTGAAGGAAAAACCTAACACTAATATTGCTTTTATAGACAATAACCGAAGATATTTACATATATAAATTGATATGTACCGCAATGAATGTGTTTTTTTAATCTTTCTGCTTTTAGGATTTAAGAAAGTTGTTTTCTGTCCATCTTTTGTTATCTATGTATTTTTATGTATCGATATATTACAGTAACACAGTATACCAAATTATTACCTTATCCTTAATCAATTTATGTCATTGAAAAGGTCCAAGTGACCACAGGTTGCAGACGGCCGAACCAGGGGATGATGAATCATGAACCAGATACCGTGCTCGTGGTTACTGAACAGGTTGTTGAACCAACACCTCAAGTAAAGGTTCTGACATTGACGTTGCCTTCAGTTCTGGACACTTGTAGCCGATCTCTCGGATCGATCTGCTTGTGATTCTTAAAAGGGCTTTAATGATTTTTTTTATCCATTTTCGATTAAACGTTTTACTTCCACTAAACTTTCCATCATTTGATGCTTGCTTACAGCATCATGTGAGCAACCAGCTTTATTAGCTATAAGCATTTGTGGCTTACCCTGTTTAGAGATTCTCTAAAGATGAATCCATTTGATTGAATGATTGTGTTGCTCATTATATAACATCTGCATATTTAAAAATGTAAGTCATTGTAGGTTTAAAAATATTCAAATCAGATTCAAGCCATAATCATTAAAATTAGCAGAAGTAAAAGTTTGAAATATATCTTTTTCTGAGTGATAAATCTATGTAAACGTGTCTGTTTTTTTGCACTGGATTACAGAAACAAAGTAATTTTGATGATTATCTGATTTGTTCACATGCACCTGTAAACCACAAAACTGTCATTGGTTAGGTCTCAGCTGATCCACTTTGTGCTGAGAGAAGCAAAAACAATAAATATGCATGGTCACTTCCATCAACACCTCCATTTCACTTCTATAACTCAGAACATATAACACAAACACATGCTCTTAAAACTCCTCATCTGGGCTCAGGTTTCTGTCCCGCTGACTTCTCTTTATACAGCCGCCAGTGAGAACTTCATAGAACTTCATAGATACTCTTTTAATTTTACACATAAATCCGTCTTCGTTGCATAACATCATAGCAATATTGCACTACATCTTCACGTGTGTCTCACTCTGTCACGCACACACCCACAAGTGCATCATAATATATTATATAATTATGTATTCTACATCATAACCACCGTGAGGTCGAGTTCTCAAATATTTTATACATAATTAGTGCTTCTCCTGCAACAAACACACACATTCAGTCACACAGAGACACACAGCTGCATTGCACATGTTTTTCAATTAGTACTTTGTTTTTGTTCTTTGTGGTTTCATGTTTACGCCAGATCGAAACTTTCTTTTTTTAATCTGTGAATGGAGAGGAGTTAGTCCCCATAGTAAAGCAAACATGTTTCAGAACAGAAATGAGAGAATAATCTACAAAATAAACAAAACAAATAAAAATCAATAAAAAAAAAACACATTTTGAGATTAAATTGCAATTTATTACTTATTCATTTATTTTACGGTTTATTGTTTTTAAGCCTATTTTTGAGATTGAGCTTTACTAATTGACTTATTTTCAAATTGAGATTCATAGATGCTGTTCCACACTTCTGTGGGCAGGTTGTCATCACATCTGAATTAGCTACAGGATTCCTATTGGTCGATAGCTCAGTTTTAATTAATGATTATGCATGAACTTTCACATTAAAAGGTTTTCAAGCTTGCTTCAGACAGTTTCGGAAAAAATTCGAAGATGGAAATAGATTTGCAGAATAAATACTTCTGGTTTATTCCAGCTGTCTGTGAACGTCTGATGAAAACAAGCTTTTCATAGCCTGGTTGCAACCCTGCAGGTCAATGACTCCATGCAACCTGCTGCAGTTCCTTAGATTAAAAACGGATTATTAATGTTGTATCTATGATTTTAACCACTTTTCTTGTAAAGTGTGTTGAGACGACATCTGTTGTAAATTGCCATTAAATAAATAAACTGATTCTTGGTCGATTCCCTCCAAGCGTGGATGAAAACACACCAGTTTATTTTTTTGTTTTGGTTTATTTTTAGGAGCATTTTAAAGTAAATTTCCATGACAACTGACCACAAACATATCTAATGTGGAAAAGTTTCTACTGGTCAATTTAGACATGGTGTTATGAAGTAATTCCTCTTATCCAATCAGAGAAACAGAAACACAACCCAGGCGGAAGCCCCGCCCCCAGGAATGTGGAACAAAATTTGTCAATCCAAATTTGGAAAGAAGGCATGTCACAAATAATAATCATAATAATAAAACAATAGTAAACTGCATAAGAAATATTAAAACTTTCATTTTTGATGTGCATTTATTTTTTGTATTTCGATCTTTGAAAGTGGTTCTTCTTTTGCTATATGAACAAATTTCTCTCCATAATCCTTTTAGCATTTTACAGTGTTTAATAACAACAACAAAAAAATGAAACCCTTTGTGTAATCCCAAGAACTAAAATGCTAAATTACCCCAAAATATTAATAGAATAGTGTTTGGAAATGTTCTTTTGTCTTTACAGACATAGTCCTGTAAGAAATTATCATAAAAAAGATATATATAGTATATTTATATATTTAAACATTACTTATACTTAATGTTTGTGGACTTAAGGGGGAGAAAGAGGCAAAGAAAAGTGGAAGAGAGAGAATAAAAGAAGACCTGTTCCTTCCCACACACAGGCAGGAGTTTCCACACGTGCACTGCTGTGGAGAGATGCTTCCAGATACAAACACACACAGCGGCTTATAATTCAGCCTCTGATAAGCATGTGCACGTCTGAGCCTTTACTGGAAGAATGAGCGGCACGTCTGCAGAGATAACATTCACGCTGGATACCAACCAGCAGGTCAGAACAGCTGCAGAGAGGTTTTAGGGGGGTTCCAACTCCAATTGTGTGTGAGGTGAGGGCCGCTGGATTGGGTGCCAGGTTGTACGTGTGTTTTGAGTGAGAGTGCAAGTGCGCATAAGGACGAAGATGTTGGGATTTGCTTTAAAAAAGAAAAGATCACCGTCGTTTGGAGGTGTGGTGTGGGGAAGGAGAAAGTGAGCCCCGTCCTCGGCTTTATTCCAGCCTCAAACACGTTTACACTCCTTTGTGGTCCACAGAACATGGACTGCACCTCACATCTGGGTTCAAAATAAAGTTAAAATACGCTAACAGTGGCCATCCGTGTGTGGATTTCACTGATTTATGTCAAAAAAATGAACTATTTCCACGTATTTTTGTTATGTTTTTACCGCAAACATCTTAATACGCTCAAAACAACACAAAAACCAACTTATAAGTAACTTTTCAGCAAGATGTTCGAGCTTTTTTTAAGTCAATAATACATGGTTATTAATAAAAAGTACTGGTTCCATTAATGGATTTTTAAACATGAAACAAGTTAAGAGAAAAAACAAGTGAAACAAATTGAAAAACTGCCAACAAAACTTGTAGTTTTGATCAATTCAGTGAATCCCGGAGTTAAAACATTCTCTCACATCTTGCCGAAAAGTTCTTGCAAGTTCGTTTTGTTTCGTTTCAATTGCACTCGTGTGTTTGTGCTAAAAACTAAACGACAAAACTTGTTAAGGTTTTTGTTTTTTTGCAGTGGGAAAACCACGTTTCTGTTGGAGGTAAGTTCATTTTGGCTAATTTATTTTGGTGAAGCCATGGTTTCAAACCAGTGTGCATTTTAATGCTAAATACCATCTGATCCTAAATAGTAAGCCTGCTTTAAAGTTACAGTAAAATCTTTCCTCTTGATCTGTTTTAGTTTACCTTTACCTTTAAAAAAAAGAAGGAAAAAAAGTCTCCTTTTTCTTTTTGGTTTCCTCGCTCGCCCAGCGTTGGCGTTTCCCGTGCTTTCCTGCTCTTTGTCTCTGTGTCGTAAAGCAGTGATTCCCCAAACACTGACTTGGCTGGAGGACAGACGGGAAGGAGGCGAGGCTGAACGGTGGCGGGGGTCCGTGAGGGTCGGGAGGCGGGGGCAGGTCGGGCGGTTGCAGCATCACAGCCTCTCCCGCGTGGGGATCCAGATGTAAGGCCCTGATTGCTCTTCGATCACTGTCTTTACTTTGTGATAAACCTCTTCAAAGCTCTCTCCTTCCACGACGGCTGCGACGGGAAAAACAAAAAGGATATAAAGTAGAAGAAACATAAAATTAAAACACACATACTAAAAATGACTCTTTGTGGTTAGTTAGTAATTGTAGTCAGCACTGGATTGGAGAAGAAACCTGGCATCTAAACTGTCCGCCGGTGAGATTTGGCCTGAATGTGTCTCCGAAATGTTAAAACGCTTCGAGCGTCTCAACAGGCTCCAGGAGGTTCAAAGAGTCAAACTCACTCGGTTACAGAAAAGCAGCCTTTTATTGGGAAGGGTGGATAAAGTGACTGTAGCAGAGTGTCGGCATTTAAAACAAGAGAAAATGGAAAACAACGTATGTGTTATTATCCATCATCTATTCCTCTATCGCCTTTTTATACATAGGTAAAAGTATCCCCTCTTTTCTCCACCTCCTCCAGGAGCTTAACGCTGACGAGGGCCGATTTCAGCGCTAGTTTCACTGGAATTAGGGAAAACAATAAATCTATCCTCCATCAGCACTTCAGAATCTTCCGCCATGTTGGAAAGTTTGTCTCCACGTCACATAGAAGGAGCTCTCTGATTGGTCCACGCTTAAGCGTCCAAAATTCAATTTTTAGCGTTTTCGCCGTGTAGAGCGTCAGACGCTCAAAATTGTCAGACGCTCTGCTTCGACGCGCGTAACGCACCGCGAGACTTTGACGCTCCTAGATGCGTCTACATAGATTTTGAATGTAAACTGGATGCTCTTGACGCTTTAGACGCTTTCGGTGCGAACGCAACATAAAGAAGTTTCAGTTTTGGTCAATTTTGGCGTCCAGTGTGGACAAAAGTGGTCGTGTTTTTGCCTGAAGGAAGACTGCATTTCCCATGAGCACAAGCGCAAAGTATCTAAAGATCCTGATCTCCCGGTCGCCTGCAGTTGGATTGAAGTACATTTCTGTTTCCAGTGATGAACCTTGTTGTGGTAAAACAATGTCACATGATGATGTTGAAGATAAGAAATGGGGGAGTTGACGTATGCTGTAAAGCAGTCAGCACCTTTGTAGTTGTTTTGGGTGGAGGGGTTCCTGCCACCCTCCTCAAAGTTGCTTAGTGCAGGTTAATGCGATACAGACCCGCTCGGGTCATGACAGAGGCGTCATTCAAGGACCTGTAAGGGTGATTCCACCCAATTTCCTCTGTAAACACCTTTTATCCACCGTAGCCCTCAAACTACAAAAACTCAGACACTTCAAACCTGAACTAGATTAATGGAATTATACTTTAACTTAGTTTCATAAATGAAATACAGCTGTGCATTGATAACTTTACTTGTTTTTAAGCAAACGTTTATGAAACTAACCTTACTTTTAACCAAGTGCTCGCTTTTCCATCTGTGCTAAATTTTACTCCTGGTGTTTATTTGTTGTTTTCTTTTACTTAATTGATGATGACTTACCTCTTAAATAATACAGTTACCTCTTAATTCTATGAATTATGAGCTGCTCTCATCAATATTTCCCCTTTTAATTGAAGTGCTGATTAATGTTAGTCCTAAGAAAATTTTCCTTTCAATATTTAATAGTCTTGAAAAGTTAAATAATGAATTTCCTTTAGAATGTTTTCATTAGTTATAGGACTTGACTGGTTTATGGAAACTGATAAAAAAAAAACATGTAATTCTGTCACATTCCTCAAAACTAAACCTGTAATATTTGGTCCAAAAAGGTTCACTTTTCTAAGGACATGTCAGATCTTTGCCCACAACTGCGCCACCTTCACCTCTTACCTGAGAAACACTCTAGGAAGTCCTGTTCCAGCTTAAGGGCTCGGTCCATTGCTTTCCTGGCCTGCTCCTCTGTCAGCCGAGTGTTGATTTCTCTGGTGACGCCAAAGACGGAAAACATTACGGAATCACTTTTCCTGATGCATTAATAAACAAAAACTTACGCTTAGAAATAAAAGTACGTACAAAACATTCTCCAGCGACTTGGGCCGGACGAAGATGGCGATGGGATGAAGTTGAGCAGCTTGTAGTCTACGCACAGCGTTAGCTGAAACATCCAGGATGCAGTGTTTTCCCTGCTGCTCGAAAACAAACAAACAAGATTAAAACCGATTATGCTACATTATGAATAGAAAATAAGCCTTTTAGTGTTTATTAAACTGATAACTGGTAGGGCAATAAAGACGTTGGAAACTAAAATGCTCCTAGATTCCTATTCTTCGTGAGTTTTCCAAATTCATTCATAGGACCGGAACTGTGGCTACAAATCTAGTTTTTTCATTATTTTTTCAGTAAGGGTTGAAGTTAATAGAACAACATGATAAAACATTAAGAATAAGATTTAACTTTTAAAAAGAGAGTGGCAGTTATTGCACTGATTGTGGAACCATATTTTCTGTAAATGTAGTTTAAATCTGTTAACCCATAAAATCCCAAATTAAATCTGAATAAGTTTGAAAAAAAAAGGATATATTTAGTTTTTGCAATGTAATTTTAGTGTTTAAGTTGCCACAAAATACAATCTGGTCATTAGGTAGCATCATTGCTGTGTCTAATTAATGATTCAAGTGGTAGTTCCCTTAATGTCATTCAAATAAAGGACAAAAACCTGAGTGAAAACTTGAGTCTTAAAATCCAGACTAATTATTTTATTGAAAAATTAATAAATAAAAATGGATGAAATAATGTATGTAAACAATACTATAACAATAGGAAAAGGAGGCAGTTTATTGAATATAATATTACATATACATATAGATTCTCTAGCGTAGCTCAAAAGTGTTAATGTGTAACACAAACATAGAGCTTTAAAGTAATCTGAATGGTAATCATCTTAGCATTTTGGAGAGGCCCAGCCAGACTCCCACAGATAAAGACTATAAAGATTATGGTAATGGCAAGGAGGCTTTCAAACCCTAATGACACTTTATTCTTCACCAACAAAACATGAAAAAACAACAACAGAACAACAGAAATGAGTTAAAATGCTTTAAGATCCATAAAACATTCTTACTTGGTCATTGAAAACAATATAAATATTGTTCTGTGTGAGATTTTATTCTTCTTTTGCTTTGTTATTACAAGGATAAAGTTGATGAAAGGAGTTGTTTTTTTGTGATGAAATCTGGATGATCAAAGTTTAAAACACAAAATGCAATGTACCTTAATTAAATTTTATAATTTCATTTTAAAAACTAGGAAAGGTTAAGCAGGGTAAGCAGGGTTTGGGCTGCTTCAAACACAAAGTCATCAAAATGTTCCTCCATGTTTGTGGAGTACCGCAGGGTTCTGTACTTGGCCCAATTCTATTTACTATATACATGCTCCCTATTGGTAAAATCATCAGACAGCATGGGGTTAATTTCCACTGTTATGCTAATGATACACAACTGTATTTATCTATAAATCCTGATGAATCCAGTCAGTTTGGTAGATTACAGGCATGTCTAGATGACATAAAAATGTGGATGACCTTAAACTTTCTGCTCTTGAACTCTGAAAAGACAGAAGTTGTTATCTTTGGACCAGAACCTCTAAAAACGAAATTGCTTAGTCAGCCACTTGACCTGGATAGAATCAGGTTGGCATCTGGTGACAATGTAAAGAACCTTGGTGTTATTTTTGATCAGGAAATGTCTTTCAAGTCTCATTTAAAACAGATCTGTAAGATTTCCTTCTTTCATTTTAGGAATATAGCAAAAATTAGAAATATTCTCTCTAGGATAGATGCTGAAAAGCTAGTCCATGCATTTGTTACTTCAAGGCTGGACTATTGTAACTCTTTATTACCAGGAAGGTCACAAAATGCAATTAAAAGTCTACAGTTGGTCCAAAATGCTGCAGCAAGAGTTCTGATGAAACTTAAAAAGAGAGATCATATCTCCCCAATTTTAGCTTCCCTTCATTGGCTCCCTGTCAAACTTAGAATAGATTTTAAGATTCTTCTTTTGACATATAAAGCCCTCACTAATAAAGCTCCATCGTATATCAGAGATC
>JAVLVB010000556.1:279815-296019 GCA_032876305.1 Orestias chungarensis | reverse complement strand
CTCAGGCTCCTCTCCTGTGGAACCAGCTTCCAGCATAGAAATATCCTTTATTGCCCCGAGACAATAGAGGATATTTCTTTCTATTCAATTATGTGGCCGCTTCCTCCCAGCAGGACCACAGCGAGCTCTCTTGTGAACCTATTAGAGATATTCTCATCCAGAGCTTCTTATAAATGAATTACAACAATTAAATAATGTTATTTCATAACTTCCAGTAAAGTTGTTGTCCTCAGATTCAGAGCAAACTTAGAGGAAGTTTTCTTGTCGTTCCCGGTTTGAAGCAGCCAATGAGACGTCAGGATCTTTGTGGAAGCATCTTTAACCCCGCCCACTGAGTTTGATGAGTGAAGTTGACGGTTTAGATGAATCGCAACTCACTTAAAGTACTTTGTCTAATAATAAAACATATCTAACTGCGGGCACAGCCAGTTATTGTAGCTGGAGACCATCCATATTCCAAACCAGTTGTGAATTGAGGGAGTTTTGCAGTTTTTTGTGTGATTTGCAGACAGCGGACGGTTGCTGCTCACTTGCTCGGCCACCTCACGGACGCTTTGCACGCTGGTGCCGTACAGGTGGCTGTTGTACTGCCCGGCCTCGATGAACCGGTGGCTCTGGATGTCCTTCTCCATCTGTTCTCTGGAGCACACAAAATGATAGTCTCGCCCATCCACCTCGTAATCCCTCTTGGGCCGCGTGGTGTCTGTCGAACGGACGAAGGACGAACGTGGGAAAAAAAGAAAACACAACGACGCTGCTGTGATGAATCTTAGTGTCACAGCGATTACTTTTACAGACACGTCGCACCAGAACTGCAGCAGGTGGCAGCAGTGACACAGAACAATAAGAGCAGAACAGATCGGTCTCTTACGGCGACAGCAAAATTACTCACGAGGGACGCAGGATCCAAACTTATCAGGGAACTCGGACAACAGGTCGTCATTTATCCTGTCCTTCACCGGACCCAGAATGATGATGGGCCTCGCGTAATGTACTTACGAGGCGAGAGAGAGAGAGAGAACAAAGAGAGCAGCTTCAGACACAAAACAGAAATGAAAGCTGGAATAAACCTGCACATTAAAGACTTGAGAGGTGAGTTTCAAACATGCCTTTGTGAAGTCTTACCTTCCACTTGAGTGACTGTCTCATAACTGTGTGGGGTTTTATCCCTCCCTGGTGACAGAACACAGCAACAATCAGGCATCACTCGTTTTCATTATTTAAAAATGAGATCCAACTTTGTTTTTCCATTTTTGTCTATGAATCCAGACAAACCATCCAGAACACGACGGCACGTCTGGTCTTCAATCAGCCCAAAATGTCTTATGTCACCTTTCTGTTCATCAAATTGTGCATCAAATTCAAGTCCCTGATGCTTGCCAACAAAGTCCTTTAGGCTACGGCTCCCTTCTACTTGAATACTCTACCAAAGGTTTATGTCAAAGCTCGGTCGCTTCGGTCATGAATGGATTGTGGTCTGAAGACAATCCAGACTGTTTTCTTATGTTGTTCCAAGATGGTGGAATGACCTACGAAGAACCACAAGAACAGCAGCGTCCCTGTGTGTCTTCTAGAAACTCTTGAAGACCCTCATCTACAAAGAGCATCTCCTATCCTAACTCTTACCCAGACCTCTATAGCCCCTCTACTACTCTCTCTGTACTTCCCTCCATCTTTTCACTGTCACCACTGACACTGACTAGGGAGTTTCCTCTAGATATCTTATGGATGTCAATATGATAGCCATTGTTTTACAAGAAAGCAAGCTCCCAACATCCTCCCCATCGGGGGATAAGTGAGAGTTTAAATTTTTTGAGAATTCATGTGTTTTCTTATATTGACAAATAAAGATTGAAGATGAAATTGCAAGTGTCCTCAGAAAACGTGTTTCTATGTAAATGGATTCAGGGCTAAGAGTTTAAAGATTTAGTAAAGGTTGTGATCGCATCAAATGACTAATTCAACGCATATATCTGGAAATGTATGTTATCCTAACTAAAATGAACGATGTTCATATTCTGCTCATACTACGTTATAGATGACCTTAAATGCTCCAAGACTCTAAGTTAGCATAACGGGACTAAATAACTGGCTCAGCTATGCTGCTATGTTATGTCATGTTTGCCACTGACTATATATGGGAGAAGCAGGTTTATTCTCCTACACTTGGAAACAACCATTTACAAGTTTTTCCCATTTTTCCGCTTATTTTTGCACTTTCCCAAATTTTCATTGCAGAAACCAAAACGAAATGCTGCAGAATTCACAGCAAAATTAAGGATTTTTGCCAAACTGTTTTTCTTGGGGAATTGGATAACTCCTAAATGGATTTGCAAAAATCTAAACCCCTTAAATATTTTACATTTTTCAAGCTGCAACCAAAAAGGTCAGTGTGCTTAATTGTAATTTGTGTACGTAAAAAACCAAAAAAGTGAGAAATGGCAGAAGAAGATCTGATCTGAATTAAACACATGGTGTGGTAGTGGCAGCATTACGCTATGGGGATGTTTTTCTTCAGCCGGGATGTCAAAGGTGGTAAGAAGATGGATGAAGACGTGCTGAGACTTATCTAATATGAATTGCTGAGACTGTAAAACACTTGAAACTGGGACAGAGGTTTACCCTATTGCAGGAGAACAACTTCAAATATTCAGCTATGAAAAATAGAATGAATACGTTGGGATCCAGACTTGAACACCGCTATTCTGTAAGAAATTCAAATCTGCATGCAAAACTGGAACAAGCATACCCCAGAGATTCCAGCAGCCTTCTTGAGGTATGCCCACTAAAAATAAAGGTCATCCTGAGCTGTTGTAGTTTTGTTGCTTCACACAAAGGCCTGTGGAAAACAAAGTGCCCGTTGTCCTCACCCTGGTACTTTCTTCTTCTACGACTCTCCCATTTGCATCGTTTACTGGTATTTCAACTCTTCATATTCTCCATCAGTGTTTGACTTCATAGAAGCTACACCTGGTATGCTGTTCTGTTAGCTTTGGTACCTTCTTTAAGGGAGACATCAGGTGGTGCTGCCAGCTGCTCTTCCCTCTATTACTATCAACTTTTTACTTTTGTGGTCGTTCTGCTTCCACTGGAGGTTTCTTCCTATGAAAGCAGAGGTTTGTCTCCCCACTGTTGCTCTATATTCAAGGTCACTATAAAAGTCAATGACTTTATTTAATCTGCTAGTTTTTCCTAGATAATATTTTTGAATTAATTTAAATAATAAGCTGAACTTAAAGTACAGATAACTAGGATTAATTTGAAATTAATGGATGATTGTACTCTAGTTTAAAAAAACCTTGAGATTACATGTTGCGAACTTTAGAAATAAACTGAATTAAACTGAATTTATTAAGGCATTGGATATGCCACGAGATGGAGCAAATCTTTGTTCTGGTTACCTTGAGTTCCCACACTATCTCGACCGTGGTCCTACAATACAGAGGAGAACAAAGATTACAACAAGCATTTAAAAAGCCCTGATTTAAACTGTATCAGTGAGCAAACATACCCTCTCTTTGGTGTTCACTCGAGACCACTCTTTCCTTTCCACCCTGTTGAGATCACAAAGTCTACTGACGACCTCTTTGCCAAAAACAATATTGATTAAAGAGGGTTTTATGATTTGCTTAAACCCAATGCACGACCAATCTCTGACCTGTGCTTGCTGGGGATGAAGCCGACCTCCTCAGCCTCGTTCTGCGGGCTGACCTTTCTGGCCTGCCACCATTCTTCGTCTCCGCAGTCCAACACATGCAGCACGTCCCCAAACTTGAAGCCCAGAGCTTGACTGAGGAAGCCGCAGTCGGCTGTCTTATCATAGTCGAAAAGAGCCCTGGATGATGTAAGAGTTCAAAGAAAACATTTAATAAGGGTCTTGTCGAGTTTTATTTGACCCTATTTATTGTGAAATGTCAAGTTTTAAAAAGACTTGCAACAAAAGTCACAGTTATGCCTAAAGCAGAGACCATTGTTATATCATAAGATTAGCTTATGAAAACTGTTAAGCAGTATGACACATTTTTCCCATGACTACTGAACTCATGATTTATTTTATAAATGTTGGTAACATTGTCTTTCATCGTCTTTCCGTTTAGAGATAACGTAAAAGGTTTTAAGAGTTTTAGGGCATGTAAAGCACTCCCTACGCCTGTATAAAGTGAATATTTAAAGCTATACACCATAGAATGTAATACATCCATCTATGTAATACATCTACAAACAAAGGAAAGTAACTGCGTTAATTGTTTTGTCAGATACCGTATTTTACCGCCTTTAAGACGCACTTAGAAGCCCTTAGATTTTCAAAAACATCAGTCGTGTGCCTTATGTGTCCACAGAGTTCCAAAATCAATAAAAATGTTGTGTGAGTTTGGTAAGTGCTCTGATTTTTGTCCCACTAGGTTAAGCGTGCAGTGATACTAATTCTAGAGTTCAGATCTGCTGAAGGAGCAATAATCTTAAGCGCTTGTGCACGAATCTCCCACACGGTTCCCCTGGGATGCTTGGACACTCCCTCACCCAGCTTGCTCGGCTCAACTCTGTTAATGTGCGACTCTCTTCATCTCTGCTTTGCAAACTTTTTCATCCAATCACAGTATGTTGTGCAATACTACGTTCAGAAAATAAAGCAAAAAGATAAATAATAATTGGTGAAGAGTTCTAATTCTGATCTAAAAAAATCCAATGCTACTCATAATGTGATAAAAATCCAATCCAAATGACATAAAAAATTGACATCAATGTAACTTTTGAGCCACAGTTTTTGAAATGTTCTTCAGTACCTGATATAAAAGCCTCTCTTTGGGTTACTCCTTAGCGTTGTGGTTCCAGAGCCCATACTGCTGTTCATCAGCTGCTCCCTCAAGTCATGGATTTTAGCTTCAAATCTGCTGTACTCTGAAAAAAAAAGTTCAGTTATTGGACAAACACACACATATGTATATACAAATATATATCTTCAGTTTTTAGAAGCAGGAACCTTAAAGAGTAACTAAACCCCAAATCAGCTTTGTATTTGAAGATAAACTGTTGGCTCAAAATCTTCGTGCTACTGTGATAAGTGTGTGTTTATCAGCCAAATCATTTTATTCTGCAATATTGGGCCTAAAACCTTCACAGTGCTGCTCTGAAACGTGTGTAGGGCTCAGCTCCTGAGTTCAGTGTAAAATCATCTCACTCAGACGTCATGTGCTTCACCTGAGATAATCTAAATCTAAAAGTTTGTCACTAGTTTTCGTGTTAACCTGTTTTAGCAAAGGTTTTGCTAGACTAGCATCACTTTAGCACTAAAAACTTGCCCTCATTGTGCCCAAAGCTGCCTACCAGCGTTGCCCTTTTAACCGCACTCATACCCACACTTGGCCACCCCCCCGATTCTCTCTTGGCAACCCCCACTTTTGTTCATTTATTTTTAAATTGTCGGGGGCTGGGGGTGCTGTGATTTCACGGAGGAGGTTAGTAACACTTTACGACATTCAAAGTGTGAAACATTAATAAAATGTACAAAAGGAGCCTTTGGACCCCCGTCTCTGCAACAGATCCCTCATAAACCTTATATGCCTGATGATGTGTCCAACGTAATATCAGTGTATCAAATCCGATCTTTTTAAACAAAATAAATAATTTTTTTGACAGAAATTATGAGCCTTTGTTGAATCATTTTGTTTTATATCCGTAAATAGGGAAGATCGTTTTTTAAAGTCTAGGATTCACTAAATCAAATATCTATGGATGTTAGCAAGACCATTGAACCAGCTGTAGGTATTGAGACCACTTCTCTCTCTGCTACTTTCTTCCTTTGTCCAATCTACTTAGTTACCGTTATTTCAACCTTGTTAACCTTTTGTTTTCTCTTAGTGTTCTTCTCTCCATAGTAACCACACCTGGTCTGGTTCTGGTAGCTGAGACAGCTTCTTGGAGGAGAACATGGGCTGAGATGCTTCCAGTGACGTTCTACAACTGCTGCTATAAACTTTTCGTCTTTAATTTCCTTTAGCAAACAATCAAACTCAAGTTTTTCATGATGAGGCTGCCAAAAGTTTGCTGCAAGAAGGTGCCGACAACAAAATGACAGCATTTTATGCAGCTGTGACGGCGCAGTAACAGGTTTTCTATGAAATAAGTTAATCAGACAGCGTTTGAGTTAAGCCTTTTCTCTGGTAGTATATCAAGATTTCAGTTTCTCTTACAAGATTCAAATATGTAGCGTAAGTTTGAAGGGATTTTTAGGTTTAAGGAAATTCATATTAGATAAAACAAGCTTCACCTAACTGGAGCAGCACAGATTAGTCCTTGAGGCCATGTTTTGAGTACATTTTTGTATATTTCAGTTCATCATTACTTTGCTTTCCACGACTTCTGCTTGGAGAAAAGGGAAGATTAAGTCATGTAGCAACATCATTAGAATAACAACGCTGGTCAGAACTGCAGTGTAAATGTAAATGCTGCACAAATGCAATACTTTTAATAATTATTTTAAACAGTATGATGTCCATTAACATAAGGAAACGATGCAAAATACTAGTGACCTCATAGTGGCTGCCTGGGCGACTCAGTAAAAAATACACATAATTATTTCTTTCTATTTACTAACAAATACATATAAATGTTGATTTATTTGACGTGTATATATGATTTTGTCTCTTTTCTCCCTCCATACACCTTAAGGATCACGTCACTGTGATTCAGGAAATCAATGTACAATCCGTTATTTGGTGTCTCATGTCCCTCCCTTGTGGTCATGACCCCCCCCTTTGGGACTAGCCAGAACCAAACTAGAAACAACTCTGATAGAGTTGAAAAAGAAATATTTTTAAAACTGTAACATGAACCTGTTAAATGTGGCAAAGAAATAATTTTATGAGCAGTTTTTTCCCATAATGCGTTAGAGTTATGATTTCCCCTGTGGTTAGTTTCCCTGGCTTCACGTTAGGATAAACGGCGCACGCCACAGTAAACCAACGAACACACTTTGCTGGAGGTAGAAACCGAAATCAAACCCATCTCTCCACTGGATGACACTAATCTAATGAAAGCTCATAAAAATGTAATCATGGGCCGAGCAGATTTCCAGACGACCAAACGTGGGCAGGTCTACACCAAAAGCTGCCAGTTTCCCTGCTTGAGTAATCAGTTAGACAATCTATGTAAATGATATGGGAAGCGGAGTGAAAACGTGAGCATTAGTTTTACCATCGGGTCGGTACTGAGCAATGATGGTTACGGTCTGGCCGGCGTTCTTCAGAGCGGCGGCGGCCTGTTCATGCGTGGCCATGCGCAGGTCCACACCATTAACCTAAGAAACATACACAAAGTCAGAGAGAGTGCGGCCCCATCCAGTATGCATGAAAACCTCTGACGAAAGGAAAACGTGATTACGCTAATGATCTGATCGCCCTTGTGAAGCTCCCCGCTGAGGTCAGCTGGCCCGCCTGCCAGGATGAAGGAGATGAATATGCCCTCTCCATCCTCTCCTCCTACGATGTTGAAGCCCAGACCCGTAGAGCCTCTGTGAATCAAGACTCTGCGAGGCTCTCTGCAACCAGAATTGATCTAATTGGTTACAAAAACTCCACTGGTGACCTTATAGACGTCTTCATTAATTATACAAATGTTATGCTCCACAATTAGTTGAAAAGGAGAAATGAAAGGAAAATCACCTGGGTATGTCATCATCCCCCATCAGGCCATGCAGAACAGGAGAGAAGCGGCTCGGTGAGGTGGGGGTGAGCGCCTGCGGGTAATCTGATCCAAGATAGTTGGGGTGGCTAAGTTCAGTATCCATATGGGAATACGCTGCAAATACACAAGGACCCAAATGAGGGATCACACAGCAGGGCGGTTCTCTTTCCACTGTTCAACCTTAGGAATGTATATTATTTAAACACATTTGGTTACTCACACTGTAAAAGCCTGCAGTCATCTTAATTGTAAAAGCACAAATATACCTCATTACTGCACAAAAACACTAAATTTGCATGTTGATTTTGTCTATTTCAGTACAGAATCAGAAATATGTTATTAATCCCAGAGGGAAATTGCACTTACTACAGTTTTTTAAAGAAGAGAAATGGAGACACAAATTGCTATATAAAATATTGCACATCTGAGTTATTCCAGCCACAATTATTGTATTGTATTATTGTTGTTACTGTCATAGTGTTGATAGCTGTGAGGGAGGAGGAGGCTGTCTAAACCTGCAGGTTTAGACAGCCTCCTTTCCTCAGACACCGCTGTCAACGAGTCCAGGTCTACACCCCACAGCATCAATGGCTTTATGGATCAGTTCACAGAGTTTGTTGATGTCTGCCCCTCTCAGCCTGCTACCCCAGCATGCAACAGCATAAAGGATGGCACATGCCACCACAGACTCATAGAAGATCCTCAGCATCGTCCAACAGATGTTGAAGGACCTCTGACGCCTTAAAACCCTTAAAACGAAGACTAAACTAATATATAAGCAACTTTTCTGAAAGATAAAGGAGCTTTCTAAAGGTAATTAGTACTTTTTTAAATCTATATTAGGAATTAATTGGCTTGAAGAAGCTCCTATAACGTCCTGATAGGCTACTTCTAAGTTTTGTTTCTTGTTTTGTCTCAATAAAGACAAAAATACTGAAACTCAGAAATGATCTTATACTCCGAATTTCATAATGCTGGGGTTTGCTCAACAGGTTAAGGAAGATAATTGTTACACCCTGTGACCACTAACAGCAGACAAGGCAGGTGAAGCATCAGATGAACTCGTACCTGCTTAGCCACCTATGCACAGACATGTTGGTTTTTACTTTTAAAGGCAAATACTTTTTGCAATATTGCCTGGTTGGTGTGAGCTGTTTTTGTTTTTCCACTAAATAATAAAGATATCAATATCGGCTGACTGATTGTATCAAAAAATATGTGTTCAGATGCATCTATTCCCAGGAAGCCTGCTTTCTGTATGCAATTGAACAAAGGACGTAAAGATTAGCCTTTTGTTTGTGGAACATCTTGAACCTGCAGGACAGAAAGAGGAGCTTACTGCTGGTGAGGTCTGGAGGGTTGTAGGAGTTTGTCAGAAAGAGGTTGTTTGGCTTGGCCACCCTGAGGTACACCACCTCGGCCGTGTTCTTCAAAGCTCCCACCGCGTCCTCGTGCATCACGTCCTCCAGACACACGTTGTTCACCTGGTTGTTCGTGACGTGAAGCCAAACATGTGCAGGAGAACAATAAAGGAAAATGAGAGAGATGGCAGAAACCTCTAGGTGTAAACATTTGAAGGGATAGTTCAACATTTGTTGTGTTGGTTTACACACAACAGAGTAATTGTAGGAACATGAAGAGTTTTAAATTACAACAAATACATAAACACATTTTAAAACAATTTTAAATGTTTTGATAAATTAAAAAAATTATTGCATTTAGCAAAAATGTGTTTCTCAATTAAATTATTTGGTTTTCATAAAATAAACAAATAAATGATTTCATGTTCCCGATGTCTGATTGGTTAGTTCAAACAGGAAGTCAAGGCAACTTCCTTATAGATTGTAATGAATGTTTTCACTGGGAGAATGGAAATAAAATCAATTAATGGATGTAATGTATCTGATTATTTTCCAATATTAAATAAAAACTAGGACTAACTAAGATTCACGTTAAGATGAATTAAAGGAAGATTTCTTCAGCCGTGGTTGAACTGAACTCAGCTGGTTTTTGTTTAAAGTTGAAACCTTTAGTGAAAACCGGAGAACCATTCTGGAGTTGCTGTTGCAGTTTTCCGTGTTTCCCAGCAGAGTGCAGTACAGCTGCTTGACAATCACAGGAGCTACTATCTAAATAAATATTTACAGCATTCAGTCCTACACACCAACTAAGCTGGTAATGAAAGTTTTGTCCATCAGGGAAAAAGCCCAGCTGTAACCATCGTGGCTCTGGATGCAGCACTGCTGCTTATGTGAGTGTGAAAGTGTGAATATCATCCATGTGTTCACAGGATGTTTGTGTGTGTGTGTGTCTGTGCGGGGGGTGCTCTGGCAAATTTTATTCTTTGATTGACCGACCGCTAAGATCTTGTCCCCGATCTGCAGGCGGCAATCTTTATGAGCTGCCCCGCCTTCGATGATCTTGGTGACGTAGATGCTGTTATCTCCTGGTATGTGCTGGTTTCCCACGCCTCCAGCGATGCTGAAACCTAATCCTGAGAAAAGCAGAGATACGAGGCGAGTTGAAATTGTGGGTTAACACGTAGCAGACTTGTAAAATCCTGAGGGCAGAGCGTAGCCGAGTACCCGGCATCTGATGGTTTACTCACTCACCTTTAGGCCCTTTGATTAGTTTGATTTCGGTGACTTTTTCTGCTGCTGGTTTTCTGCGGAGAACGTAGAGGCGGACAATAGCACCTGCCTCCTTCAAGGCCTCCACAGCTTGGCTGTGTGTCACCTCCCTCACATCAACATCATTCACAAATAGGATGCAGTCGTTCACACTAAAAGAGAGAGAGAGAGAGAGAGAGAGAGAGAGACTGTGGGTGGGAGAACATAGAACAAGTTACGATCCTCCGCCAGCGCGGATCCCAGTGTTACATCTTTTAAGCAGAGGTAGGTGGAGCAAAAAAAAGATACTCAATTAAAAGTAACATTATTCAACATATTATTACTCAGGTCAAAAGTAAAAAGTAGTCAACCAAGAGAAAAAGTATTCTGTCCAAAATGTCCAGTTAAAGCAAAACTAAAAAAGATTCAGTTTTGGTCGATTTTGGCGCCTGCTGTGGACGAAAGCGGTAGTTCTTTATCCTGAAGGAAAACTGCATTTCCCATTAGCACCAGCGCATAGCGTGGTAAAATCCTGATCCTGGATTGAAGTACATTTCTGTTTCCAGTGTCTGAGTGAGGGATGAATAGTGATGAGGTGATGAATCTAATCGTGGTGAAACAACGTCAGATGATGATGTTGGAGATAAGAAACGGGGGAAGTGACGTATGCCGTAAAGCAGTCAGCACATTTGTAGTTGTTTCGTGTGGAAGGCAGGGTTCCTGCCACCCTCCTCAAATTTGCTTAGTGCGGTAAAGCGACACGGACCCCCTCCGTCAATGACAGAGTTTTCTCTCAAGCGGTAAGTCTACGTATAATCACAAAAGTAATGAAAATATAATATGAAGGTCGAAAAAACACTCAGTGTTGCTTTAAGAGTAACTGATGATGCCATCAGATGGACAAAAATATAACATAACACTCAAAATCTGGTATTTTAAAGACAATAAAAAAATGGATAATAAAAATAAATAGCAGATTTAAAAAATAAGGCCATTTCAAAATATTTCTACATGGATTTATGAATATCTATATACTGTGTGTGTAAGGTCGAGTACTTCCAGTTAGATAATTTACTTTTGTTTTGTAAATGGCACGAAGAAACAGATAAGAAACAAGTTTCTATCAAGATGAGAGTTTTAACTTGAATGCTGAATATCATCAGTACCATTATGTTTATCATCATGCTTTAAACTTATGCTGGCGAATCTTTATGTAACTGTACATGAATGCTGGATAAAATGGTCCAGATTAGCTTCAATTGCTACCTAATGCCTAATACAATCGACTGTGGGGGATGTATGATCCTGTGGGCCACTAGGAGCTTGGATATAGTTACTGAAAAGCTCACCTGAAAATACAACATGATTAGCTAAACTGTAAAATAATCCTGTAATAATCCTGAGTTTTGCTGTAGTGCTACCTTACGGCAAAGAGCAAAACTTTCTGCTTTTTTCTACTCTACAATCAGCATCATTTGCTGTTATTTTACTCGTTATACTCGTTAACCTTCTTTGTTCTCAGTGTTTTCTCTGCATAGACGCTGCATCTGGTCTTCAGTTCTGTGTTTTAACAATAAAAGTAATCCCTGGATTTTATTCCTATACTTCCTTCATACTGAGCCGGTTCTGGTTCTGTCTGACATTTTCCTCTCCACTGTCCCTACATGCTTGCTCAGTATTGCTGAAGAGTTGCAACGATGCCACGAGAGGTATCGTCTACTTTCTCCGCACTACAGTCATATTGTTGCACTACTTTACATTAAGGGGTCCCTTTATAGATGAATACTAAATGTAATTCATTAATAACTGTTTATTATGCAGTAAATAAGGGAGAGGAAAGAGAAATTTAGCAGGTTTCCTGCTAAATATGTAGGCAAACATCTGATCTTAGTGTTGTAAAGGTTGTAGACCCCCCATCTAATAAGGTTTTGCAGACTAAGATAGTAGCTCTGTCCATCCCCAACAGTCCCTGCTGACACTTTTGATTCATTTTTCATCTTTATTGCTCAGCTGATGAATATGCTACTTAACAGAATGTGACATTGTTCAGTAATTCTGCATTTTTATCCTTTAAGTCAAAAGAAAATGATTACATTTCTAAAAATGTAGCTTTTGCTTTTGTCTGTTTCCATAAATCTGTTGAAAAATGTTGCTAGTGTTGAACAGCAGAGTGTAATAGAAGGCCTCTCTGCTTCAGACAATCATTTCAGACAGGTCAGATAGGTCAGCTGACAATGTGAGGATCCTGATTTTTTTTTTTGCAGCATAGCCAGTGAAACAGTCTACAAGTAGATCCACGTATTCTGAGAGAAAAAGTCAGATTTTATTCTGTATAGACTGAAAATAAACCTTTTTTTTTTTTTGCATGTGACTCTAATGAATTCCTTTCAACATTCAAACTTCAGGAAAATGTAAACCATTTTATTTGGTCTAAATTACTTTGTGCTATTCCTCGTCAGTGACCTAATGTGCAATTACTTTATTCAAATTATATAAAAAAAAGTCAAATATATCAGGAAAGAAACTAAGCAGTTTGAGGATCTTCTTGATTTTTTCTGAGCAGGACATTTAAAAACCAGGAGCGTACCTGAGCCGTCCGTCCTGAGCCGCGGCTCCTCCTGGTATGATTTTGGTGATGAAGATGCTGGGGTCGTCCCCAACGTGAGGGTTGTCTGTGCCCCCTGCTATGCTGAAGCCCAGGCCCGAGTTGCCCTGCAGTGCAAAACACAAACATCCCACTCTGAGCTCAACTTTAGACATTTGGGAAAAATTATACAGCAACAAATCGGGGGTAAAAAGATATGAGATATGAAATTGCCAGACTCACTCGTTCCAGTGTGATTTCTTCATACTCTATTTCTCCTTCTGTTCCATTTACCTGTCAAAGGAAGCCATTATCATTACAATTGATTCATAAAGTCGTTTGCTTGGATCATCGCGTAGGAATGGGGCTGATTTCATCTTTGAAACTATGCCCTTAACTAACAATACCAACTTTGCTGCTGTAATTAAAAGATCCCAAAGGTAAGTAAAAACTTTCATAAGAACAGGTTTTAGGTTACGACCCAGATAAAAAAAGTTCTGCTCACTAACCCTAACGCCCTTTACCCATCTTTCCCTCCACCTATCCATCAATCCATTAAAAATGTGTTGAAAGGATAAAAAAAAATTTGCAAATATTATGTATAGAAACTCAGGTTTTTTAGCAATAAGACCAATAATTGTCAGAGTAAAAAACCTTGCAATGACTTTGTTGTAAAAAAATAAGGTTGTCACTAAAAGAGTGATACGTCTACGTTGCTCAGGTGGGTTAAACTTTAAATCAATGTTTTGTTGGCAACTCCACCATCTGCAATCTGTGGTTAGGATTCGTTGATTAGGATTTGTTGATTAATAGTAGGCTATTAATTCACTGTTGCCATGGAAATCTGCCGTGTTTCTAGTGTGATACGAACATTTTCATTAAAACCAGTTAAGGAAAAAAAAAGAATGCTATTAATAACAATTATGGAAAAGATGCCGTGTTGTGACAACTTGTGATGATGAAGATAAATGTTTCTTAAAGAGAAAGAGGCCAATTTTAAGACATCAGATGAAATTATGGACATACTGTACATTGTGAGCTTTTGCCCACCAGCTGAAGCTAAAAGAATTAATTTATTGATATATAAGATTGAACTATGTTCTTGGAGAATGCATAATTATCCCTAATAAATGATCGATTATGAGGCCGGTTAAGGTAGACTAACAAAAAAAAGTCAAATAAAGTCAAATGTAACTTTATCCTTACATATGGCGAGCCATCGAGTGTGTCCGTGTTCACCACCACTGGAGGAGTGTTTCCCTGGAGGCAGAGGGAAAGAACAAGCATTAATGACACAAAGTAACCACAGAAGCTCCAAAGTGAGGCTGAAAGCTGCAGCGCTAGTTGAGAGTGATGGCCATGATAACAATGTTCTCTCTCTGCTAAAAGACAAAAAAGCTTACGCCGTGCGTCACGGACAAAACTAAATATCCTCTCTAGCTCAAATTCAGTTCACACTGAGCTTCGTGAGACAGCAGCAACTGGCCTGATTAGATTACAGCTCGTATATGTAACACTGTCGTAAACAGAGTTTTCATGAATACGGAGGGTCCCCTGACCAGCAGATCCCTTAAAACCTCTGAGCTAAACTATGAGATGAAGCCGCATTGACAGGATATGGGCAACGTTCCAGCAAACTCCAAGGAGGACGAGGACGCCCGGATTGGTAAAAACATGGTGTCAAGACGCACTGTTAGCCCAATTATCCTCAGATTTGATACATTTTTTTCATGAACCAGTCAATATCGTTAGTGCAAAATGAATGGGTGAATTTCAATATTTACAGTGGTTATTCATGAAGAGCAAACAGCACAGCAATATTTATATTTAGCTTCTGTTTCCGCATTTAGCAGACACTTTTTTATCCAAATCGACTTACAAAGTAGACATAAAGTTACAGTTACTATCAATCTGATCATAAACTATCTAGAGGAAACTCCCTAGTCAGTGTCAGTGGTGACAGTGAAGAGATGGAGGGAAGTACAGAGAGAGTAGTAGAGGGGCTATAGAGGTCTGGGTAAGAGTTCGGATAGGAGATGATCTTTGTAGATGAGGGTTTTCAAGAGTTTCTAGAAGACAAACAGGGACGCTGCTGTTCTTGTGGTGCTTGGAAGGTTATTCCACCATCTTGGAACAACACAAGAAAACAGTCTGGATTGTCTTAAGCGTGGTGTAGGAACTGCTAGACCACAATACATTAATGACCGAAGCGACCGAGCTGTGACATAAACCTTTGGTAGAGGATTCATGTAGATAGGAGCCGTACCCTTAAGATTTTTATAGGCTAGCATCATAGAGTTGGATTAGATGCGGGCGGCTAGGGGTACCCAGTGAAGCTCAATGAACAGAGGGGAGACATGAGACTTTTTGGACTGATTGAAGACCAGACGCGCCGCCGCGTTCTGGATTATTTGTCTTACTGTACAGACTGGGAAACCAGTCAGCAGCTAACCATAGACTGAACCAGGAGCCGGGTAGCATGTTGGGTCAGTATGGCCGTACCTTTCTTATATTTAGTAACGCAAAGCAGCAAGATCGAGAAACGGAGGCAACACGATCTTTACAGGCCCGTCTTCTTTCTTTTATGTTTTTTAAAATGTTTTATCTAACATTTTGCTAAATATCTAGAGCTCAGTCAAACCGGATGGGTTTCATGTCTGTGACAAACATTAAGGTCACATCTTCAGTTAGATTTTTTTCTGGACTTTGTCTCCGTACGTACAAAATTGCTTTTGTCTCGATTATTCTACACTATTTTGGTTAAAGGCACGTGTTTTATCAGAAGGAACGTAGATCCACTCGACCACTTTTAGGCAAGGCAAGTTTATTTATATAGCACATTTACGTGTACAAGACAATTCAAAGTGCTTTACATAAGAAAAAAAGATAAGAAAATGAAACAATAAAATCAGCTTTGAATTTAAAAGAAATAAAATTAAAATAAAATAATAATAATAATCTCAGTTGCTATATGCACAGTTAAATAAGGCTGTTTTCAGCCTGGATTTAAACAGCAGAGTTGAAACCTGTCTAATCTCTTCAGGAAGACTGTTCCAGATTTTAGGAGCATAAAACTGGAATGAAGCCTCCCCTTGTTTGCTCCTGACTCTGGGCATCAGCAGGAGGCCCCTACCTGAGGTTCTCAGAGTCCTGGCTGGTTCATATGGCTCTAACATGTCAGATATGTACTTTGGGGCTAAACCATGAAGAGACTTGTACACAAGCAAAGCTGTTTTAAAATCTATTCTTTGAGTGACAGGAAGCCAGTGCAGAGACTTGAGCACTGGACTAATGTGGTCATATTTCCTGGTTTTGGTCAGAACTCGAG
>JAVLVB010000556.1:247800-272879 GCA_032876305.1 Orestias chungarensis | reverse complement strand
GCTCTGATGTTATTATCTAGGTTTTTAGTGACCAAACTGTCCTTAAACCTACAAAGTTCAGTCCGTCCATAACTCATACGCATAAGGCGCATAAGTTTGGGCTCGGAACCGACGTAAAAACTACGTAACTCAGGGTTTTCACTAGGAGCGTGAGAAGCCGCTGCACTACTGTGCGCCGCCATCTTGTTTTCCGCCATCTCAAATAGAAAAAAATGCTATGTCTTTGTGTTTATGATATATTCATATATTTTATCATATTTGATACGGGAGACTTTTCTTACAACTTTCTGCTCACAACAATTAGAGTTTTATAAAAATTAAAAAAAATATTGCCCATAACATTTAGAAAGTACAGAACACTTGAGGCAGTCTTTTTCCTCCTACAACTTTTTACAGCTATTTATTTCACATCATGGTAGGCACCAAAACAGTTTCTGTCCTTGTTCAGACAAACATGTACCTTGCACTTTTTACACTGGACATGTGAAAAGTAATTGGTTAGGTTGGTGGTTAGGATAAAAGCTGATCATGTTGAAAAAAAAGATGGCCCAGAAATGTATGTAGCAAATATGATACAAATGGCAATAAAGGGTTAAAAGAACATAAAAACTGAACACTGCTTCTCCATGTTGAGTTCTGTTTCTGGGGATCCAGAGTAAATTGCAACAAGTGCAGGTATATAAGGAGTAAGATCGCTGTCAAAAAGATGTATGTACAACTCTGACATTCATATTTGTATTTATATGTGCATTAAGTTCTTGTACCCAAAATTCTTCTGAAATATTTGAGTCCAAGAATCTAACAGCTGTGATTTCAAAGTCTTATGAATATAACTCTAATTTCTATGACTACGAACTTGTTACAATGACGTCACAAGGCGGAGTAATCAATCCGCAATCACAAGTTGAATTTGTACAAGAACTTTATTTACATATAAATACGAATTCGAATGTTAGAGTTGTCCATGCACCTTTTTTTACAGCGATCTTACTCCATAGTTATAGTGATTAAATCAACTGTGTTAGTTTAATGCATGCTTCTCATATTCCACTGATTTTAAAGAATGATCAAATATGAATTTTCTGATTAAATGAACAGGAAAACATTGCTTCATTAGAAACAACTCCTTTGCATGGATTTTAATAAAAGAGCAGGAAGTAAGGATGTTTTTAAAACTTGCCTACCATCTTATAACGTTGATACTTCTTGGCTTTCCGTACGCTATTAAGAAATCTGCTGCCCATCTTCTTTGAGTACCACACAGACATGAACATCACAGTGTTGTTTCAAAAATGCAAACCTCTGGTAATCCACATCAAAATTGTCTGCTCACAAAATATGAGCTGTAAAAGTTTGGTTTCCCACTTAAAGTGCAGCTAAAAAAATCTGTGCAAATCAATCCAGTGTGACTTCATGGTACCATAATGAAGAAACCATGCAACACCTTGACGGCTTAACATAACAAATACCACAACCAGTTTAAGCATGCACTCAATTTAAGAATAACATAAAACCAAAGTTGGATTTTCCAAAAAAAGTATTCCAGATCCAGGACTATAGAGCACAGCCCAGTTAGCGCTTTTTTCCTCCTGAATGTGCAGTGGAGACTTCAGTTAAGATTGCTGAGCATCATCCACCAACTTCTGACTTGTGAAAATCGCCTCTAGCCAGAATAGGTTCAATTTATCTCACAGCAACTCGTCTGTCATAAAAAAAAAACACAAAAAAGGGGGCAGAACAGTGGATCTGTCTGTCCTCTGGTGTCTTTGGACATCCACTGCGATGGAGCTCTCTGCTGCTGCTGCTCTGTGCTCAGGATGATGCAGTTCACTTGTTTTTTGCTGCCACTGTTCCCTCTACCCCTCCCATCCTCAATGCCGAGGGAGACAGTGGGCAAGTTTGATGCCGATTAATTAGCTGTCTCTGTGTAATGTCTGTGCTGCTGATGTGAGAGACAGCAGATTTATTCTTTGACTGAAAATTGAAGGACAAGCAGCTCACATTTGCCAGGAGAATGGACTGTGAGCTATAGTTCTGTTAGATCAGTAAAGATTTTGACACTGATGTGAAGACACTGATCATTACAGTTTAACACTAATGATCCAGTTATATTGGATTCAAATCTCCAAGAAAATTTTGGAACATTTTTTTATCCTGTGTGTTTCATAGCCTGAATCTAAGATTTTTAAATGTGCTGCTATTATCTAGCTATTCTATTTAAAATGTATGGAGTTGGAACATCTTACATTACATTTTAAACATGGTAAGTTCAGGTATCAGCTTTTAACACCAGTTACCACAGTCCAATACTTCACGATATACTAGTTTTAAAACTACTACTACTAATAATAAAATACACATGTGCTTGGTTCTCCTCCCATCTATCTGATAGACAAGTTCCTCTCAGCTCTGATTTTCTGACATGTGGAGTTCCACAGGGGTCAGTTCTCGGGCCAATTTCATTTCATTTTTACATTATTTCTCTTTCCAGCTTGCTATTATTTTTTCCCCCAGAATTTCTTTTCCCAAATATATGCTGATGATTCAATTTAATCTCTTTTAAACAACACCAGCTTTATAGGTTATCCATCCTTTCAAATACGACCTGCATCCTGCAATCAGTCAGAAAGTAGCACATTTTTGCTCAGTAGCAAAACAGTGTGCAAAGTCTAGGAGTTGCATTCAATGACTTAGCTTTGAAAAAGATATCAGAGTATTTCCACTATGTGAAACATGGTGTCCAAAGCTGATCCAGAGAAAATTATTCATGCTTTTGCATTTTCATGCTTAGGCTACTGTTATGTTCTTGATATCTGTATAAAGAGGTTATTGGTATTTCTGTAAGCTATTTAGATCACAGTTCCAATTCAAGTTCCCACCTACACCTAAATGGCTATTAGTGTTAGCTTTTGACCAAATACTGTGCTGCTCATGGTCCTGAATCCCAATCCTTAGTTGTTTCATGTACTAGGTAAAAGAGTAAGGGGTAGAGGACCTTTCAGCCAGTAGTTACAAAACTGTTAAACTATTTTTTTGTTTTGCTGACTGTGTGGAGGGTTTTATAAATCAATTAAAACTCTTGTGGTCCCAGCTTGTTTTTGACAGTTCGTTTACCTAACCCTGGCTTATGTTGTGCCGCTCTTTACGGACATTACGTCTTTAAAAAGCACTTTAGATGTAAATTTACTCATTTGATAACTTTCAATTACTCAGACATAAAAAGTAGGTGTTTAAAGGGATTAATGATTGTTTTATTATGTCCTTTGAACACATAATAGCCATCAAAGATGACACACACTCAAACTCTAGAGACTCATATATCAATAAAACCTTTTGAACCCTGTTTAGATCATTGTTGTAAATCTATTTCTTGTTTTACTGCAGTGAAGAAGCCTGCAGATGGGCATTGGGTCACATTGGGAGTAATCTGCAGCCATATAATAATTGGAATGATTTGCATTTTACAGCATCAAGTTGTGTTTCGAACAATGAGAATTTCATGGCGTGTAAGGTGACAGACAGGTGCAAAACAGCAGTTAATGGCAATTTGATCTGCAAACACATAAATAATGTTATAACTCCAAAACAGACAACCACATAAAAATACACCTCAAAAACACTGCTAACAGAAACTGCTGCAATCACAAAAAAAGCAATAGAAAAAATGTGGGAAATACCAAAACAAGCAAACAAAACCCCAGCAAGTATAAAATGATGAAAACTTGCTCCATAAAACAGAAGTGCTCCAGACCACTAGGGGGAGTCGATCACTAAATCATTGGGGATCCTAAGTAAAAACAAGAGGGCATGATTTAACAGAATATCAAGAATGAAACTGAAAAAAAAGGAAATGGCTTGTTTGGACTTCCCTTCTATTACAATCTTGCAGTCTTTGACAATCATAGAACAGTAGGATAGTGAAGATCTGATCCTATATGATTCTACTCTCCCACTATAAACCTTTTAATTTTCTTTAGAAAGTACAACCTGATAAGTTCCTTTACCTCTGTTTTGTGTGTTTTCTGTCCTCTCAAACTCCCAGTTGATTGTGACTCCTACTGAATAAAGTTCTGGTTCTGCTGGAGATTTCTTTCTATTAAAGGGGAAATTTCCCTCTCCACTGTCGCCGCATGCATCCCCAGTATAAGGGATTGCTGTAAAGTCAATAACACAATGCATGCCAGGAGGAGTGAACGATGCAAATCAATGATGCCATTAACTTTGCTGGGTTTCCTCAGACTGAAAAGGTTTTAGACAATGTGAATGGACTGTTCTTGAAAAGTATCTGAAGAGGCGCGTTGTGAGTTAGATTGATAGAAGTAAACAGCGATTATTCAAAGCAACTATTTTTGTCTCTGGTCATAACAATTTAGCAAAGAAAAATTGTTACACAGAATCTTTTGGCACTGCTTTGATCACAAAGACACCATTTCTTATATTTCCTTTACACAATTCTATGATAAAAATGTTGTCAGTCAAAGAAAATAGGATTTAGCATCAGTATAGTTATTACTAAGGAGCCTCCAAAATAGTTGAAAAGTCCCTAAAGGTTTACAGCAGCTCTGTATATTTGTAGCTTCTGTCTCTAAACTTTGAAAGGTTTGGGATATTTAACGTCATGTCAAGCTTTTCTTTTCTGCAAGAATCCCTGTTATGTAATCCATGTGCATAGAGCGTACAAAAGACACAGAGGTGTTGCCGAACAAATACATTAATGTAAGGAAAAGCTAGTGAAGCTACTCCATAAAATCCAACGCTTAATGCTGTTCTTATCGTTCTCGTTTAGCACAAACATCGTCCTTTATCTTTCTCTGTGTGTGCAGATTTTTTTCCTCCTCCTCCCTCCCCTCTCCTTCCCATGAGGCCAGAGCTGAGTCTGCACAGTAATTACACTGCAGCTGCAGGGACATATTTAAACATTTATTAAAGAAAAGTTAGCAGGCTGGAGAAGACGGAGGCAAGAGCCAGGAACTGGCCAGACAGGAGTGCACAATAAATGAGAAAGGATATCAATAGAGGAAGAAGGAAGACCAATTGGGGCACGAAATGGAAAACAGCAGGACTGTTGGTGCAAAAAGAAGTCGTACTAGGACATTCAAACTGATGCATTCGATGCATTCAGTTCATTCAGCAGGCAGTTTCCAGTAAACATGGACTTTAAAAAGTTGCAGTTTTCAAAGCGGCTAGAACCTTCCAAAATACCTTCTGTCTTTATAATTTTTTATAATTTTTATCTGGCTGCAAGGTGCCTATTATATTGCAGCTCTGCCTTTCCCTCGCCTGCTGCTGATGGTCAGCTGGCTGAAAGACGGCTACTTCACATTTTGTATCTTTCAGAATCAACTGGTTGGACAGAAACTGCACCCGCCAAAGACATATTTGTGTTCTGGAGAATAAAAACTGTAAGCCATCACTTTTCTTAAGGTAGTGGTTGTAGCAGCATGTTTGTTAAGATGACTACCTGGGCAGAAATCCAAACTAATTTGTCTGCTAATGTGAGTCTGTTAAGCACCCAGCGTTACTGACCAAAATAATGAAATTCGAAATTACTGCCAAATTTTGCAAGTGTTTGTACTTTGTTATACTGCATGCATCTAATTTGAAATAAGAAGTATTGTTCTTAAGTCATAATTTTTTTATAATTACTGTCTTGTTAGTTAAGGTGAATCATGATTGACTTTGTTTATTTATATAGCGCCAATTTATAACAGTCATTGACTTGCAGCATTCACAGAAATTATAGCTGCTGTTGTCGTTGACTTTACAGCAATCCCTCATTCTGAGCATGCATGTAGCGACAGTGGAGAGGAAAAACTCCCCTTTAACAGGAAGAAACCTCCAGCAGAACCAGGCTCAGTACAAGCAGCCATCTGCCACGAACGACTGGAGGTTTGAAGAGACAGAAAACACAAAAGGACGTAGAGGGGAAAAAAAGAAAGAAAGTATAAAGCAACTAGATGTGTTAGATATAATTGTTAAATAGTATTCTCTGTACAATCCATCAGTGTTACTATTAGTCATCACCAACTAGCTAAAGGAAGCCCTTCTCCCATTAGTTTATAAAGTGTTCCTTCCACCATATTTTTGACAGGTTTCTAAGCAAATGTGAGTAAAGGCAAACAGAGAACTGTGGGTAAACCTAGACAAACATTTAAAGTCCTCTATGTCATGAACTCATGTGTCTCAAGTGACCTAGTTAGAGGCCAGTTTTTCATTATCCATGTTTCTATTTGCCAGGTCACCATTTTTCTTTGTTGTTGTTTGTATTCAAAGTTATTTAGTGATCAGCAGAAACACGTTAATAACCCTTTAGCCGGTGGGGATCGCTGCTAACCCAACATTGTTTGACCTGAAAGCACCAATCCCTCATGGTATTTAATGGACACCAATACTAAACCACTAAAATACTAAATTATTCCATACACACCATGATTCCATGACAAACATGTCTTACAGTGTAATATTCCACCCTCAGCTGTATCAAATCTGTTGTTGCAAATACTGTAGTGGTTCAGTATTGCTAACGCTAACTAGCCGTGGTGCTCTCATCAGAAAGCACACATGTAGATATCATGTAGATTTTATACTGTTCACTTTAAAACTGCGCTCTATATTTCGTAAATGATGCATTCTGGGTAGATATGAACATTATTGGCTGCAGCACATCACAGTTGGACCATGTGAGGAGACTGAATGGATCTACTGGTAAAGGCATTTTCAACCTCTTCAGAATAAGAGCATAAATAAAACTGTCTAAGTAATAGAAGAGCCCTTAATAGTCAGTAATTTAAACTTTGACAAAGATGTTAAACTTTATTCCACTCAAAGTTTACAAAACAAGTAAACTAGTGTTTTGTCATTTGTCTGGAAAATTAGTTTAAAGGAAGCGGGGAAAAGATTCTAAATGAAAGTTTTGTATTTTAGCAAAAGTGTGCTGACTGTAGGGATCTCTGATGCAGCTTCCATGTAGGAAGAGAGGATCCAAAGTCGAGGAACGTGAACATATTTTGTTTGAAATGCAACTCAGGCCGGTCGATCTCTAGAGGAGTTAGTTGGACTGTGTGTCGATGCTGTGGCATCAGAGGAGGAGGCAGAGAAGAAGAAAACATGTTGAGATAAAAATGTTTGAATTCAGAGGCTTTATCTTTCTAAAGCCACAGGGACCGTCAGAAAAACCGAAGACTTCTTCAAACTAAATTATTCTATTTAGAGGTCAGGAGTAGATATTACACTGAAAATGAACATTTTATAATCAAACTAACTAATATGAAACTACTTTTTAAGCAGAAAGGGAAGAAGAATATACCGGTAATCAGCAAAAATGTAAAATATTTAAAGTAATTGCATTTTATAAAAGACTCACGATTTAAACATCTTTCCAGGAAAGCCAATAACAATGTCAGGGTCTATTAGTTCGGTTAACATTTCTTTTCTCCACCGCCAGAACATTGATGTCTTTGAATGCTCCTCGGTCCGTTGCTTCGTTTCTAAATCCAGTTTTAGGCCGCTTGATAAGATTTAACATTTCTTGCCTTATCTGCTTCCTGCCTGCTTGTCTGGCTCTTGCATTCTCCTTAGTTTTAGTCTTCTGTCTTCATCTGGAAATTTCTGACGAATGAAAATGAAATTAAAGGTTTATTTTTGGTTGCTGATAATGAAGTAAGAATCATAAAACTAATTCGCCCCTACAAACTCTGCTTCGTCTGGACCATTATACCTTCTGTGTTGACGGCCCAATTTTTGTGTTTCTCATCTTGGCCTGTTTGTGCAGTAGCAGTTTGACACCAATTAGTTTTGAGCTACGACTAACAATCCTTTTTAAATAGTTTTATTTATCTGCTGTATCATGAAGATTTTACTGAGTCAGGAACTGAGAGACATACTGCACATAAAAAAATAAGGGAGATTAAATAGGTCTGTTACGATTCTATGAAATACATTATTCCTGTTTTGATCTGTCCTAATTGAATATGGTTTGCATTTACTGGAGGGATCTCCTCTCTTACCTCTGGATCCCCCAAAGGTAAGAATGATTAAGTTTTTTATGAGTATGAAAAACATTTAGGAGCCCCTGTCAGTAATAACAATAATGGTATCTTTGTTTTTATTGGCAGTAAAACCTACATTTTGCCACTCCCAGGCAAAAAAAGCGAACAAAAGAAATGGATGTCAGTTTGTAACCCAGTTTCTCTTAAAGAGATCCAGCAGCACACATCTGCATACGTGCAGGATATTTGCTATTATATATATGTATATATATATATATATATATATATATATATATATATTTTTTTTTTTTTTCCCCATTGAAATCATGAAAAACGTGTAAATATTAAAACAAGTTAAAAGAAAAATCATATTTCCCTAATCTGCTCTGTTTTTCTGTGTTCTGAAAATAAATATATTATAGTAAATATAAGCTTATGGTTGCAGGAATCCAACATGAGGAAAGATGGATTCATCAGTTTGCGTATCTCACATCATAAATACAAAAAACTCTTGTACAATCAAGACAAACTCTTGTACAATCCAATAATCCAAAAATGTGTGTATTATGTGAACGGACAGGTCGCCTCTTGTCCCTTTTGGGTCCACCAGAAGGCGTAATAACAGCATGGTGACTATTATCCAACCAAATTAAGACAATTATAATTCATTAAGCGATTTATAGCATTGTCTAGGAAAATAGTTCCTTTTAGAAGATGCAATAGTTTAATTCATATGATGAAAATGTTATTTTTATTTCTAGATCCTAAATTGAATCTGCTGTGAGGGACACTTTTTTTTCTCTTTTCTATTTCGGCATGTAATTTGTATTTGAAAACATTTGTTCTTACTTTCTGTTCGTACTTTAGAATCAGTTTACCTCAAACTACATTAATAAGTTGTGTTTGGTGCAGCTTTGTCACCGAAAGGATTCTTCCAGTCAGAAGAAACGGCCAACTAGAACAGCATGAACATATATGGAGACAAAAGAGGCTCTGCAACTCCAAAAATGTATATCCTGTCAGTTGTGATGTGATTAAGGCTAATTGCAGTTCTAGCTGTTGGGAGTTTTCAAATGGACATGAGGTTGAGAATGATATATCTTTTATTTATGATAAATAAGTAAAAGGTTTTTGAGTAAGAATTAAGCTTGTTATGACTTTAGTTCTTCATTCCTTCCCGTTTAGGTAGAGCAATTCCGGTCCAAAGATGTAAGAGATAACGGTTGACTTGGTGCTTTCTGTTGTTTTTTAAGGTAGTGATCTTCAACCTGTGAGTTTAGCTGCAGACTAGACTAGTGTTACCTGGATTCTATCAGTGGAGAAAAATGTCTAGGAATGATATTTATGCGTTTAACTTTTTCCCGTAACTTTTACCACATTTAACAGCAGATGCTGAAACTCCAAGTGCACCAACTCATCCCGGTAAAAAGGTTAGCATTTCTTTTTACCAGTAAACAACAAAACTAAATATTGTTCATCACATATGAAAACATAAGCGAACGTTGTGAAATAATAAAGAACGACCATCTTTCAGTCCCAACCTGTCGCCGCTCGGTCTCCTATATGTAATTAACAAAATGCTACAATACAAATGATTTGTCTTTTGTGATTGCATTACATACCATTTTTCATCTACCTGATGTCTTTTGAAGCTGAAGCACCTCTTTGCTAAATCATGCACACAGCCAAAAGACCTCCCTCCCTCCTGCCAAAGCATTGCGGTGTTTCCAGAGACAATCGTACCAATCAATCAACGGGGTCCTGGACTGGAACTGGCACAGCCCACACCATTTAAGCAACACCGTCTACACATCAATGAGATCTACATGGGCACTATGCCACCAGCAAAGACAAATCCAGACACACTCAAAGGCAATGAGGCCGTGCATCCTGCAGACAGTAACAACATTTTACCTAAGTAGTGAGGAGAACTGAATTCATACGCCCGCAGAGAGAAAGATTTCTGCCTACAGCTGAGGGGGATAAATGCCTGCGGTTGTGGTTGATGAGTTTATGCTGAAAAGTGCAGGTTGTCTCATCTGTTTAACAGTTTAATCATTGATTATAACAAGATGTCTGTTTGAGGTTGAAGGAATTTTCGAGAGTATTAGATATGAATACTGTATGTAACCAAGAAAAATAGTTATTGTAGTTTTAATTGTAAATAAAAAATCCTTCCTAAGTATTTTAATCAGTTTTTAAATGTAGGTCGCAGTTTAAAGCCACACATGATGTCTTGTATCAACTCAGCAAAGCTTTTCTGTCTAATTTAAAGAACTGTGGTGGAAAAAGATTTTAAAATTCGGACAGAATTACGACAAGAGTTCAGTTTTACGATTTTGTGAAATTAAAAAACACTAACAAATTTGATTACTTTGTGTTTGACGTTATTTATGCAAACGAATCAGAACCTCCAGCTGGAGCCAAACAGAGACATATGTGCATGTTCTGTGTCGTCTCTGCACTTTGAGTTGTGAAGCTCTGTGCTCTCTTAAATATCTATGTAATTAAAATAATAGAGAAATATTGTGTAAAGACATCTGCTCTAAAAATTTATGTATACATATCTTAGTCTTTTCCAGAGTATTGACAAATGCAGTAGAGAAAATCCTCTTAAGGCGCCCTAAGATTTTTGGAAAGTCGATTAATATTTCTTTAAATAATTGAACATCTGAAATTACTGAGCCGTTAATCAACAGGCTTTCATTGGACAGCTGTGCTGCACAAATACTACGAAAATATGTGATGCACGTGAAAGAGGAACATGTAATACGTATATTTTTCAGTTTAAGTAAAAAAAGAAATGAAAAATCAGCAGTAGTTAGTAGTAAGATAGTTTTGTCGTGCTTCAAGTGTGTGGAGATGTTTGCACTAGAACCCACGCAAAAATGCTTGGTAAGATTTATAAAAATACTAAACAAAAAAAGCCTGAATAAAGCTGTTACACCAATTTTGTTTTCAGATTAATTGCAAAAAAAAAAGAGGAAAATATGGTTATAGAGAGACACATAGAGAGGAATATCAGGCAGTATTTCAGGGTACCATTGTTCTGTAATGTAGATGTCTTCTCAAGATGATGGAAATCACTCGGTGCAGTCTTACAATGCCACCTACAGGTTTCAGTGTACCCTGCAATATATGTCATGCTCCAAATGCACATCTTGCACCTTCAGCATGCAAGTCAACACTTAAGTGTGTCTGTGTCCTCATGCACTGAAGCGCTGCATCGTAACTGGAGCCACATATTTCATGTCCAAAAGCAGACGGTGAACATCTGAGGATCGAAAAACACTGATGAAGACCGAACACACATATATGACCTCATAAAAACCACAAACATCTAACAGATAGAAGGCGTAAGTATTGAAAATAATGTGAAAAAAAGAGAAAAATCACAAGTTGGGGTGATGATTGATGATGATATCACTGATGTTAACGTTGACGGAGTATCACGGATCACAGTGGTCTTACCAGTGTGGAAACTGCAGAGGTGTACATTGGAGTGTGTCCCGTGGACATCAACACAGGCTGCAAAACAACAGAAGGGACAGGGTAATTGTGCAGGACATGTGGATGGGCAAAGGGGAGAACAGCAGGTTCCTATTTAGCGATAACAAAAAATGCATGTAATACTAAGTATTATTCTGAAATATGAATTAGGGGCAGATTATATTTTATCGAGCAAAAACGATTCAAATTTGTTCAAATTTAGTCACAAACTTTGACGTAATTTATTGAGATTTTTTGCAATGAACCAACACAAAATCGTACATCATTGTGAAGTAGAATATTAAAATAATGGTTTTTAATATTTTCACAAATGAAATACAGGTTGGATGTCTGTTTTTCTCTCCGTATTCTGCAAAACCACCTTTTTGCTTAAGTCACACCTTTATCTCTTCAAGTAGAGACTTAACTTTTTCACAACTTAGTATTTTATTAACGTGCTTTAGTTCTGGACTTTGACTGAGCCATTTTAACACATTAATATAGTTTGATCTATATTGTGGCTCTGAGAGTAATTTTGAGGCTCTTAAGATGTGTTTATGTCCATTTTAAAGGTTGTATTAGCAAAAAAACGTTTCTAGACTCGCTTTAGGAGCTTTCTGGCTATTTCTATGTGCTAAAGGGGAGATGGAAACATGTAGCAAAGTTCTGCTGTTACTTTTCTACCAATTACAGGCGTAAGGTTTACCTGGCCTGGTTGATTACAAATTGGTAGATGAAAAAATGCTTGATTTGCATTTTCTTCTCTTTTTTTTAAGTTTTCAAAGTCTTATTGGAGCATCTAACATTTTTGGGTATGTAGCTTTTAATTACTTCCACAGTTTTATGCTGCAACCACCATGTTTCAGGTTGGGGATGGTCTTTGCTTCAATTTGGAGTGTGGATACAACTTTAATGTTGGTTGACATATAAAGGCCTCAAAGTGAGCAAACAGGAAACAGTGTCAGTGAAAGGTAGCTTTTTTTACTTGCTTGTGGTCCAAACAGACGGTGTGGTAACTTGCTAGCCCTAAGTTAGCTAAGTTTATGCTCATGTGCAGGGTGTGTAGGGTAAAAAAAATATTGACTAATCAATGCATTGGATTTGTTTTTAGTTAGCCAGTGAGTTTGAGGCATACAAAATCAAGGCGATCATGATGACCAATGATTTTGTAAATGCAGATTGGTTGAGTTGAAATGAAAAAAAAAAGTGTATGAAAATATTTTTAAAGAAATGTCTACCATATGTAAAAGGTCATACTGCTGTGTAATAAACAAGGCGTAGAAATCATTGTAAGAAACTTTCTGCAATCTCCCTAAAACAGTTTGGAGTGTGGAATGAGTGAAATCTCCGTGCAAGGTATTTTAAGAAGATATCACTCACTTCCAATTAAATGTAACTATATTCTGAGCTTTCACAGAAAAAAAAACAAAAAAACACTCTCCTGCCCTTTGCTTGTTTAAAGCTTTGATTCCTTATAAATAAATCACAAATTGAAACCCTTAGCAAGAGTAAGAATTACAAAACACAGTAGGCAATAAATAAGGTAATTAAAATATGAATAAAAAAGAGTCAATCTGAAACGGCCTTGTTGCCTCTTTAGACAGTTTGTGCTGGTCTACACAGCAGAAATCAGCCACTCTCAAAGCTCACGGTCTCTAAGGAATTCTTTGAGAAAATACCAGAGTTTTGGCTTCTTTGCTTCCATTGGGAAGGTTTTAGCTGTCACTCTGAGGTCTTCATATGTAGGCGGCTGTGTTGATCTATTAGAGCCCAAATCTGATCAAGAAAACAATCCTGTTTTTTTGTTTTTGTTCTCAGAATCAAACAACCTTTTATTTAAATGGTCCATTGAAAAGGCTTATCGACAAGCAGCACAATCAGATCATTTAATATTTCTGCTCTGTATGTCTCTTTTGGGTGCAGAATTTCAAATGTGATTGTTTTCTCTGAGTTTTAGTTCATTTTCTACTGCCAGCACCCTTTGACAACCAAGGGAAGAAGTGCAGGAATAGGGTGTGCAGGATAAGAAAGGAGGGCAAAAGGCAAAAACTCATTAGAAATCTGAGAAGAAAAATGAAGGAAAAATCACTTTATAGCAATGTTAGCCTTCTATTAAAAAATAATGCAGACATTTAAAAGAGCTGAGCAACACCATGCAAAGAATGAACCAACTTTACTGTCCTCAAGGCACCGTAAGGAGTTATCACAATAGTCAATAAAACCAAGCATCGTCATCATCATCATCATCATCATCATCATCATCATCATTATCATCATCATTGTCATCATCATCATCATCATCATCAATCACAACACTTTCATGATCAATTCTTTGTTATATTCCTCTTTAAGCTTTATCAAACTACAGCTGATGAAAAGCAGAAAATTACTTTTGAGTGTTTTTATGATAATAATATCAACTGAACCAACAGTGGCAGAATTGTTGAAACTGTAACCAAAGCATTTTTTTTAATTATACTTTATATTTTCATTTTGTTTAGACTTCAAGGGAATTTAATTAGTATTTCATGTGTCTTTTTTGTTTCCTTTGGGTTGAAATATGAGGGAATAGAAACAATTTGTTAATTCAGTGACCACAATTTTGACAGAGCACCAAGGTTTACCCGGCTAACATACACATAAGGAGGACGGTGAGAGGGTGAAAAATCTTTGATGGTTGCTGTGAAATAAATACAGCAAAGAGTCACAAGTCTCCACAACACCATTCAAAGTTTTAAAGTTATAAGGCCAGAAAGTGTGTTCTCTTTGGCTCTCGCTCTCTAATATCTCATTCTAAGGTTAGCTTATTCTGAACTATCAGTTTAGTTCTGCTGCTATAGACCTCTTCTCCTCACCCTACTTATTTTTCATTGAAAATTTGCGTTAGCTTCTTTTATTCCTGAATTTTTAACTTTATGTTTTCTCTCCATTGAAGCTGCGCCTGGTTTGGCATTTTGTTTTAGGTATGTTATCGGCTGAGGAAAGGCCACCAAACATGCGACGTTCTGTCCTTTCTTCTTTTAACATTTTGCTTTTGTTTAACAAAGAATGTACTCCTGGATCGGATCAGCTTTTCATTGTGTCAGCTCTGTCCATTCAAACCTCCAGTCAGCAGAGGGCCACTTGTACTGAGCCAGGACTGGTTCTGGTTTTGCTGGAGGTTTTTTCCTGATAAGTGTAGATTTCCCTCTCCACTGTCAATACATGCATGCTCAGCATAAAAGATTGCTGAATACAATTAGCCGGGTTTCCTTAGATTAAAACCTTTTAAAAGGATTTTAATAATGTTTATATTAATGTTCATGCATTTAGCAGACGCTTTTAGTAGACAAAATGTAACAGTTACTATCAATCTGACCATTACCTATCTAGTGGAAAATCCTCGGCCATAGTCAGTGGTGACAGTGAAGAGATAGAGGGAAGTACAGAGAGAGTATTAGAGGGGGTATAGAGGTGTGGGTAAGAGTTAGGATAGGAGATGCTCATTGAAGAGGTGGGTCTTCAAGAGTTTCTAGAAGACAAACAGGGATGCTGCTGTTCTTGTGGCGCTTGGTAGGTCATTCCACCATCTTGGAACAACAGAAGAAAACAATCTGGATTGTCTTAAGCGTGGTGTAGACAGTGATAGACCACAATCCATTGATGACCGTAGTGACCGGGTTGTGACATAAGCCTTTGGTAGAGGATTCAAGTAGACAGGAGCCGTACCCTTAAGAACTGTAGGCTAGCATCAGGGACTTGGATTTGATACTGTCAGCCAGGTATAACCAATCAAGCTCAATGAACAGAGAGGGCAAATGAGACTTTTTGGGTTGTTTCAAGACCAGACTCACCACCGGGTTCTGGATCATTCGTAAGGGTTTTACTGTACAGGCTGGGAGACCAGTCAAGAGCGCATTTCAATAGTCAAGATGAGAGATAACCATAAAATGAACCAGGAGCTGGTTGGCATGTTGGGTTAGGTATGGTCGTAACTTCTTATGTTTAGTAAAGTGACCCGACAAGATCGAGAAACGAAGGCAACATGATCTTTAAAGGTCCGCTGATCATCAAGCATGACACCCAAGTTTCTTGCTGCCTATTGATGGAGTCTGAGACAGGAATCCAGTCTCTATGTGATTATCGTTGTTTATGGTTGGTTTAGCTGTGAAACAAGAAGTTCAGTTTTTGAGAGTTTCAGTTGGATATGATGGGCTTTCAACCATTTTGATATGTCAGACAGACAGTCTGAGATGTGTGCTGAGACCGTGTGGTCGTCAGTTGGAAATAATAGATAGAGCTGGGTGTCGTCAGCATAGCAGTGGTATCAGGAACCATGCGATTAAATGATATGCTCCTAAGTGGTAGTTTATATGGCATAACAAACTTAATAAAATAAATTAATAACTAGGATCAATTGGAATCAATGTATATTTGAATTTAAATTATTGGACTTCTAAAGTGTCTTTAAATTACGACTTATGTACTGCCGGAATTAAAATAAATCAAACACCAAAAAATAGATGAAAACGCTTCTTACTTGCATCATTCAGCAGGAAAATCATTTTAAAAAATCGGACCAAACCAACCAGACATGGCCCGTCAGACACAAAATCCACCTGCCTCCATTGGCAGGCTTAAACTCCTAAACTTCGGTTTAGCTCAAGAGAAGACAGCATAAAATGGCAGTCTGGATGATTCTGCTCCCAATCGTAAAAGGTTATAGAGGGACACCAATAACTGTTGTAAGAGGTTGCAGAATTAATTAGGAGCAGGGTGCAAGTAGTCCTGCCATTGGGGATTTTTTGTTCTGTTCCTGTTTCAAATTAATTTCAATATTTTGTTTAGCCAATTACAGCATCTACTTCGCATAAGTCATTAAAGTTTGTATACTATCCAATTCAGTTTAGCTTATTTATATTTACCGGTACTTTACAACACATGGCGTCTGGAGGCACCAAATTGTTTCATTTCAGCTACAAGGAAGATTTTTGCAAAAATGATCTGTTTAAGTTCATGACACAGCATCTCGACTGGATATAAATCCAGACTTTAACTGGGCCTCGACTTATTTTTATCAAGTCCTTCAGAGGATGTGCTTGTGTGCTTTGGATATCCTCTTACTTCATACCATTCATTATTCTTGAACTTAACAAACACTGCTAGTAGCATATCCCTATTTTCAATCTTCTCTTAGAAGAGTAAAATTCATGGTTCCCAATTAGTTAAGTATCCAGTAGCTCAATTAGCAAGCAACCCCAGAACATTGCACTACCACCATGACATTTGAGTCTTTAGCCTTTAAATGAGACAAAACAAACAAATTTAATTGAGTCTTATCTCTGCAGGGCAAATACTTTTTATAAACAGAAACGAGTGCTTTTGTGATTCACAGGCATCAGGCAAACAATACTGACTTGTTCGTCTTTCAGAAACATTAAGGTTTATTTTTCATTGCCTGTATTATATGGTAGTAGATTTGAGTTGGAAACTGAAACATCCTGTTTGTTCTGTGCTTAAAGGAAAAATGGCTTAAAAGGCTTAATGCCAAGGTCGTAATGAGCTGCAGAAGCGTGAAGGTATTTGGAAACACTGCTGCTGGACTAATGTGCAATATTTAGTCTCTATTGCAGGGTCACTGCTCATGCAATGTAGAATTAACATAATTTAAGAGATCCTCTCCAAATATTAATAGCTTTTAGTGTTGATGCTACAGTAAGTAAAGGTCCATGACTAATGTCTTTATAGAGTCATGTTGGTGTGAAAACACAGAATACTGCAAACTGAGTAGCCAACATCTCCCAACAGCGGTAGCTGTAAGAGTGTAATCTACCAGAGATTTATAGAAATACATGTTTTGAAAAACATGAGAAAGACGTCGTATGGTAGATGTTCAAGTCAGAAAGTCAGTCACAAACCTAAACATAACGGCAAAAAGAACCAAAACAAAACATGTGAAAAAACATTTTAGTTCAGTTTAGTTAGCATTTCAAATGATTTGTCAATTAGTCCAAATGTAATTTTCACCTACATTTCCTAGAAAACTGCATTGTAGGGTGGAAAACAAACAGAGATGTTAAAATAACAAAAGATCATTTCATAGCTCCTGAATTTAGACGTAGATTACAACTATGGTGGCACAATTAGTTTTATAGATATTCAAATGTTTACTATATGTTTTAATTTATTTTAATGTTAGCACACCTGCAATCAGTTAGTAAGACAATAAAGGACTGAGTTGTTATATTAAACGAATATAGAAGTTAAGAGATGTATGCATAAATAACAGTTGTACCAGAACACATCCATGTGGATCACCTGTGGCAACTTTTCAGGATTTATTTGCACGTAGAGTTTCTTCAGTAACTGTTAGTGTTGATTGTGTTAGGCCCATTTTATTGTTACAAACCTTGTGGACAGCATGTAGGTTTTTATAAAATCATCTAATTGTGTATTCATTCAGTTCATTGTTTAGCTAAAAAAGACAAGTATGAACAACCAAAACAATCTTCTTTATAAATTCGACTGAATAACAAAATAGTTTGATATTCTTGTACATTTGTATCATAAGAACTAATGATGAATTACATTTACGCATTTTGAACTTGACCAACCACAATCATAAAAAGATAAGTTGCAAAATACAAAAAACAAATAGACCTCTAAAGAAAAATGTTTTAAAATGCTTGATTTTTTTCAATAATTAAGTGGCTTTCCATATATACTCGGGTTGGGCTCATTAAATTTGAACTTTTCATCAAAGGAATATTTGCGTAAGAAAAACACCGCAAGCTTCTGGAAGCTGATTGACACCTAATGATCTGAAGAGACTGGAAGGCACTTATCATAATTTTTGCTCTCACTTAAACCGTTGATTAACACATAATGGTAGATTTTAGTAGAGCAACTAAGAAGAGCAACGCCTCTCCCCTGTCACTTCAACTAACAATGTATTGATTAGCTTTTAATTAATAAAAGAGAAATACCCCACTTTCATATTTGGATAATTTGTCACATTTAGCCCCACATCTATATGACAATAATTTTTAATAAAACAAGTTTATATTTTCAAAAACATTAAGTTCAAAAGAAAATCCACAACTTCAGAAAGGTTTCACCTACATGGAAACACATAACAGCCCAATACTTGTATTTAGTCCCCCAGACCTGCAGGTGGTGATAAACAGGAAGTATGTGGGTGGATAGTAACTGGTTACATTTCAAGAAGATATTTTAAAAATAGTTTTTCTTCTATAGTTTTAAATTATATGTAATTAATAATCTTATGGGGTATAGCTTCTCGTACTTGATTAAAATGTCTGGATCTTCTATCCACTGTGAGAGAAAGCTTGTTTCAATAAAGAAATGGGGAAGACAAAACAAAGTTTATGTTTAATCGAAACCTCTTATTTGTTATTCTAACGTTATTTTCTTTCTAATTAGCCTTTTGTGCCATTTGTAGATCAAGAAGACGCCGTAAACATTATGAATTATCACTGCGAGTACAATTACTAGCTTCAGTTTTTCTGTTGAAAATAAAAATAGTGTAATGATTTAAAACGACATTGTGTTCTTTTTTTATTTGAAAAGGTGAAAAATCTTTTATTCTAAGGAAACCCAAGAGATTGCATCTAGTTGTTGACTCACAGCATTCGCAGACTTCATTTGATGCTACAATGATTTTGAAATATGGTATGAATGGTAATAAATGTTAATATCTTCAAAAGTCTGAACAGGGAACTAGTTTTTATCTGAACCGTTAAATATATTGGATTCACTTAACCACCATTCAAATGTTGCGGTGCCTTGAAAAATAGCCAGTTAAATGGTTTTATTTCATACATTTGAATATATCTTTATATGTGCATGCATGCATACATCATAAAAATGTAATCTATGTAAAAACCTATTACTAATATATACTAATAATTATTTATCATCACTAATTAAAATGAATGCACATTTTTTTCAATTTATTTTAGCTTCAATGGAATTTTTAACAACAATCATCTGTTTGAGTTCAGCATCTCGGTTGGATTTAAATCCAGACTTTGACTAGCCAGTACGAACCTATTTTGTTTCATTTTTATCATTCAGAGGACTTGCTACCAGGATATCATCTTGCTTTAAAACATACATTCTTCTTGAACTTAATTTCAAACACTGATGGCAGCATATATTTATTTTCATTATTCTCCTAAAAGAGTTAAATTCCTTTTTTTTCCTCAATCAGTTAAGTATCCAGTAGCTAAATTAGCAAGCAACCCCGGAACGTTTTTTTTTTTACAGAAGATTTCCTTTTTCTGAAACACTTTTTTTAACCTTTAAATGAAACACAACAAACCAATTTAATAAAATGAAAATTAATCCTGAAAAAAATCATTACAAATTTATCTTTGTGATGATATTATTTTATAATGCTACTTTTTAATGATTTGAAATTACATGTTGTTCCCCCTAAATTTATTTGCACCTAAAATTATATTTTTGCTCTATCTGACGACATCTTCAGCTACTCAGTGCTTAAGTAGTCATTTAACTAAATAATTGATTATACTCGGTCCATCAACACTCTCACTTGAGTAGAGTTATAATAGGGTCCCTATTATAACTCAAGCTCAAGCTTTTAAGTAAAAGCTTTCAGAGAAGATCTGTTTTCACCATTCGTTTTAAATTACGAAAAGGGGAAATTTTAAATCTGTGATGTGTTAAAATACATTTAATGAACAAAGGGAACAAATGACTGTGTCTTTGGTTTTATGTTTTTAGCGGCTCTGTTTTATGCCATTTCAGTTTTACAGTTTCACTCTGAAAAGATGAGTTTATAATTTAAATGGCAGAAAGAAAGAAAGAAAAGTAACTTATTAACGTCACTTAATAAAAGGCAGCATTTTATTTGGCTCATCTAGAGACTTCTCTTCTCCCATTTGGAAAACATGTAAGAAACAGTTACAGTTGTGGTTGGATAGGATGACACACACAAATGTAAAGTTTTACACTTTCAAATCTGTACTGACAGGGAGCTTTTTAATGTATTCCTACTGATGTCAGCCTTATCCACCAGCTTTGTTGCTTCTAGCTCTCATGACGTCTGTCTCGGTACAGAAACACACCATTACCTTCTTTGGTAATTACCTACAACATCATTTCATCCACATAGATAATGATGACAGCTTTCAAAATGCTGATTGGAATCACGTGTGCGTATTCGTCTTCGAGCACGCCCGGCTCGATGGACCACATTATCTTCCTGTTGTCTGTCCTCAAGGTATCTTGTGTCCAGACACACTTTGCGTTTCCTGCTGTTAAGTGTAGATATCAGGTTGCTTGATGTTCATGTTCATACAAGTTCAAAGCTGATGCATCAGCGCGCCGCGGATTATATGTAATTATCAAACAAGATTATGTTCTCATCAGCGCTCTTTCGCGGACAGTAAGGGATTCTGAAACAGGCAACATGTTCAGTTCAGTTGAATCAGACACTACTTTGTATCCGTGCGGGTAAATGAGATGAGTACCACGCAAACCTGCTTACATTATGTTTTTCCAATGAGAGAAAATTAGAAAGAACCAACAAGATTACAATCACTTTAGTCAAACCTAATGTAACTGTGACTCCCAAACAGTTTATCACTGCACTTTGAAACGGGGCGCATGAATATTTGGTGGGATCAGTTATGTGCACGCAGTTTTGGTAAGGAAAATAAATCATCATGGTGATGACGAATAATTCTTTAGATTAGAAAACAACAATTGAACTTACAGTACATGTTTGAAATGTACAGAGGGTAGTAAAAAAATATACATGTACTGTCATTTGTATGCAGAGGATCTGCAAATCTATGTGCTCCTCACTCCTGAGGTCCCCTACTGCATTTCCTGTTCATTGACGAACGCTTAACTCTCCAAATCCAACCAAAAATCGGGGAGTGAAACATGACAGTAGTTTTAAAACTGAAAGCCAGGAGGATTCTGTTGTAAAGCAGCCTTGTCTGCTGTCTGAGGTGAAGGCTTTTCTTATCAGCAGCTACCTTCGTTAGCACCAGGATTGATTATTGTCAACCTCTATGGCTCAGTGTCAATCAGTCCTTCACTCAATTTTAGCTTCATCAGGTTTTCTTCACGTTGCTTAACCTTCTAATTTTGGTCAACTCAAAGCACTTTTAGTAGATCCTAAAGAAATAAAGTTGGATTGAGTGATAAATATACTTCTTCTTGCGATCAACTTCTAGCCTGCATATTTCACCACAGATCTTTTCAGAATTAGTTTGTCTGATGGTACAAACTTAACTTTGAGAGATAGTCCACTATCCCGTACAGGTTTGTGTTTGGATTTGAACCCCTTATGTTGCTGTGGTTGGATCTGGAGGTAGGCGTGATTTGCAGAGCGGTCTTTCTTTGTTCTTGTTGGGTCTGGAGATTTGGAGTTGGCTTTGAGGGTGCTTGAGTTTTTCTTAGTACACATTGTGAGAATGGCATTCAACTGGAGAGGGATAGTGGAGTTCAAGGAGCTTCCAGCACTTTATCATCTTGAGCTTTAAAAACAAAGCGCACCCGATTCAACTTGCATCTTATCTGAGGGAAATTGTTGTATATGCAGCAATTAAACCACGTTGAAATGAATGAAGTGTTGCTGACTCCATCCAACTCCCAATAACTGTATTTCTGACTGTCCAACCAAGATGGAACTGGGGTCTATTTTGGTCGCATCCATTCAGAATATGACAAGACTGTCAAGATTGTCAGACAGGAAGAGAGACACGGAGGCAAAGTAAAGCAGATGTGTTTTAGTGAAAAATCCTACGGAAACTAAAATGCTCACAAATTAACATTTGCTCACAAATTAAAGCATTTAAATAATCAGTTTACTTACCCATGGGTGGAGGTCAAAAGTGTTCAAAAACAATTAAAAGGCGATATTTGTTTGGTGTTGGTGCCAGACTACAAAATATTACTAGAATAAATTCACAACATTTATTTCCTTATTTGTTAAACGCATCCCAAAGTAAAAGTTCATAAGAATCTGCAAGCTCTTTTTAACACACAGGTAAGGGTTAGGTTAGGTTAAGGTTAACCCTAACCCTGTTCCATGTAGGATTACAGGTCTGTTATATTTCTATTCACTCTTGAGTTACTATAAACCTTTTTGTCTTAATTTTCATAAGTCTCGTGCTTTAGTTCGTTTCTAGGGTTGTTCCTAGTAATCTTAACCAATCAGATTTCTTTCCTGACGTTGACAGTTGTGGTAAGATTGTTAAAACTCAGACAAGATTGGGTGCAGCTAAATTGAACATGTTGGACGTTGATCCCAAACATTGGATTGATCAGCTCGTTGTTTCCAGATTGAATATTAAGCCTTGTTAATAAATAACTGGGATAACCTATTGCTTCACAACGCCTATAAACATGCGCACGGAGTACCTTGATAGGAGAAATATGAGTGTGTGGAGTGTAGCCGTGAATGGCCTCCATAGCAGCGAGGTTCTTGTCGCTCATGTGAAGCATCTCTGCACTTTTCCCTTGAGCCAGATGTGTCGGACTGTGCTCCAAGGGGGGCGTCTCCTCATCCTGGTACCTGTACTTCTGCAAGAGTACACACAGACAGAGGCACAGACGAGGTCAGCCACACTAGAAACATCTGGGATGCACACGGATGGGATTTCCTAAGCAAATGTTATCAAAACATATTAAAAAATTGAGACTATTTATTGCAAATATTATTCCAAAATAGAAAAGTAAACTACAGTACACAAGTTCTGCAACCGACCCACAAAGCTGTATTTATAACTTAACTTGAATTGCTCAGATTTGATTTTTTTATTTATGTAAACTTACACAACTGAAATTGAATTTTTTTGCTGTAAAACTGCAAACTCTTCTTTCACTTTTAGTTCTACAATTCATTTTTATTTAAAAGTTATTTTCTTTGTGTCACAAATCTAGATAAGACACACTCCCATGCTCAGCCATAATCCACACAATGATAGAATCGTTTATCGGTTACGAATGAAACACTGAGAATGAAACGGAGAGGAGCAATACGTGTGCATGTATTGACTTTAGTGGCTGCAGCAAAGTGGCGCTTGTGGTCATTAAATTGTAGCAGAATGGTGGCACTTTGTTGAACCTGATACCTCTTGCTTTATGCCAATATCTTTGAAATGTATAGAGAAAACCAAGTTTTTCACACTTCCATGTTATAACAATTATATCTTATAAATGTAAAAAAAATATTTATATATATCATGATAATTTTTCTGTATAAATGAGATAATTAAATCACATAAATATACTTTCATCCAGATGGTGGCTGTAGTATCCTCTAACCTGCATTGACGAGACGCCTCAGTTGGAAAAATTGGTAAACTCCATTGATTTTGATTTCATTCACACTGTGCAGAAGCATCTGTATCTCTTCATGTCTAAGAAGTTAAAACTTGAAAAACTCCTGCAAGTAAGTTTTTTTTTAATAGCCTTTGTTAATATGCATGCGGTAAAACCATTCTAACTCAACCATGACAATCAAACTATCATGTTTGGAGGATATATTATGATGTTTATATAAATGTTTATACATTATAATTATTATTATCATGTTTAAAGCGTATTTTACTCCCTCGCAGCAATATTCTGTTGAAATACCGCCTACTTGACACTAACCCCCATGCTAGGGGTTGTATAAAAGAAATTTTACTGATATGAACCGAAACTTATCTTTCAATCTGTATTTGATTGCTCTCATTTTCTTGAGGACTGAAAAAAAAAACTGAATACCTCTATTGAAATTGAATTAAAGAAACTAAAAAGCTAAAGAAAGTCACCTTTACATACATAGAAACACAGTTTAAAACCATTAAAATCTGTGTCTGCTATGTAAAATTCGCTTTCCAAACAAATCTATTTAATTCCAGTGTTTATGGATGCAGATTCAGTCTGACTGATTCCATTAAGTTCCCGATGGCACAAGTTGTCTTCTGCCCGAATATCGCCGTCAGATTGCCTCCCTTTAACCAACTGTTGGCGGTCTATAAGCACAGCTTGTGCATCGCATAACATGTGTGACGCCTACAAGTGAAAAGTGGAGACATAAAAGGAACAAAGGACTGAAAGCGTTTTAGCATTTTACTTTGAGTAGTTCTCGTCCCCCACAGCCACATGGAGCTACTAGAGCATTGATCCACGAGTGCTTTATGAGGTAGCGGCTCACGCAGCTTCTTTCTTGGTAACCTCACGCCCCGACCAGGAACCCACACCTGGGCGGCCTGCCAGCGGCCCGCTGTTTCAGCCACACATGCTCGGCTTTAGATTCTAGGCGCGATGACAAAGTCTGCACACTGCGATTTCCATCGCAAACACACAAGAAGGTGGGCAGCGCAGTCACAGAGGGGATCTGTCACGCTGTTTTGTGCCTTGAAGGGTTTTTTGTTAGGTTTTTTTTAATATGCTCCGCCTGCAGGATCACAATGCACTACTGTGCTGCACTGCAGATGTGAAGCGGCACGCTTATCTAAAAGGTAAATCCTCTGAAATACATATTTTTGATTTGTTTCCCGTCTTCTACCGTCTCACTCTTTTCTTTTTTCTTATTTGGGGAGGGCAGGAGGAGGCGGGGGAATGGGCGGG
>JAVLVB010000556.1:219734-247700 GCA_032876305.1 Orestias chungarensis | reverse complement strand
AGGCTGCCTAGCAACCCGGGCAGAGATTGCAGTGCCACGGTTTGGGCTGGCAGCATCGGTCTTCTATCACATTACACCGAGGCAGCGGGAAAGTGAGGGAGAGGAACAGATAAAGCAAATGAGGTACGGGCAGAATGAGAAACCGAGGCCATTGCAATCATCAGCAAGTGGAGCAGAACCCACAGAGAGCTTTTAATGGTTGAAGGGTCCGTTCTTAAATGAAAGGATCTATTATGAAACCATTGATTTTAGTTGATCCCTCTTCATGATGGGCTCAACATATAGATTACTATATCAAGATGTTTCAAAAAAAATAAAATCATTTTAGTTTTATAGAACTATTTAGTACACATGTGGTGTCAAGGCACTTTACAGGAAATCAAATCAAATCATAGATACATCACAAACGCATACGTTTAAAAGAAAATTCTAATCTAAGTAAAACCTGCATTGAGTCATTGACTTGCAGCATTCACTCATCCGGAATAATCGCACATAAATTTATCTGTTTATTGTGCACAAGAAAGAGACAAAACTGGTTTCTTGAAAAAAAATGAGCCAGATCTGTCAGATCATCTAAAGTTACTAAAGTTAAAACAACCTTCATAAAACATGATCATAACGTTTGTGATCATACGTCGACTTACAACTCGTTCATGACCTGAGGGGGTCCGTATCGCTTTAACTCGGCACTAAGCCACACAAAACTACTTTACGACATACGTCACTTCCCCCGTTTCTTATTTTCAACATCATCATCTGATATTTTTTCACCACAATTAGATTCATCACCTCATCCTTCACACAGACATTGGAAACAGAAATGTACTTCAATCCAACTGATCATGATTTTACTGGGCTGTGCGCTGGTGCTCATGGGAAATGAAGTCTTCCTTCAGGCAAAAACACCTCCGCTTTTGTTCACACTGGCCGCCAAAATCGACTAAAACTGAAACTTAAGGGTTGAATTAAAATTTTAACTCCTGCATTAAAAATAAGAACTTCTAAACATAATACATACATGCTTACGTTCTTTCTTGTCCTTAATGAATGCGTAACAAACAATTATTAATGATATATAAAGCATTTACAGATTAATTAACAACAAATCTATAAACTAGGTGTTAGCCACCTATTATGAGGGATGAGTGTGATATATATCCAAATACAACTTTCTTTTCTTAATGACATAGGTTTCAGAAACAATATCTCTCAAACCAATTAATTAGGGATTTTAAATATTAGATAAGATGTGTAATGAATGCCACAAAACAGAAACACTCGCAGAATTTCATAGCATTATTAGATTTCATGAATCAGTGGTTAAAGTAGCCCACAGCTCTTTGGTGTCCACTACTCCCCCCATCCTGCATGACCAACATTCACTCTGCCACGCTGCCTTCTGTCCTGCTGGTGGGGGATGTGACTTTCAATTCAGCGTAAAACAGGGTAGGAGCGTCCTTCTGGAAAGGCATGCAGTGAACTGGGGGGTTAGAAACCGGATTCACATACATGGAAAGCAGATAGAGGTAAATTATTGAAAAATATTGCTTAAAATAAATGTAAAGATGTAAACAGCTACTTTGTAATCATTAGGCTCCAATTTCTTCATTTAATTTGATTTAATGTTGTTTTTATTGATCTGATGTAATATTCTAATCCTACAAATAAAAATATTTGTTTTACTTGGGTGCAGTTTACACAGCTGGCAATATTGAAAAAAATTAACAGTTTTAAAGGGAAACAAGTCCAATGTTTGAACCGAACCAAGAAAAAAACATTTGTACCACGTAAATATTTGTTACTAAATCAGATAATGTGAAAAATATTTACTCTCCAGACATTTAATGGATCATTTTTTGAGTTAAAGCTGCTTTTTTACTTTGTGGCCGACCGTTTCCACAGGACAATAAACTGCAAGTTTATCAAATCAATAAAGGATTTATTGATTACACATGAAAGAAAACTGGATTTTAGTTCTATGATTAATGAGAACATGTTAAGATTAAGAAATATATCTAGCTCCAACATTGATAATCCGAAATAAAACTAACAAGTATTTCTCTATACATGTATTGCTCTGGTAAAACAGGTCTAATTTATGTTTGTTTTAATTTTACATTCAATAGGACCAACTTTAAGCTTCATTTTGTGGCACCACTCCCACGGTTTTCATAGTTTTTGAGTTAGCAAAGGATTTTGTAGGCAGGATGAAAGGGCCAAAATTAAACAAATAAACAATATAACATGGATCTAAATTATAAAATTACAAACTTTATAAAACAAATTATTTTAGAAATATGTTAAAATGTTTTGCTCGATATTGTTAAACAAAATTAAACAGTTATACTTATGTGTTTTTTATAGAGTCTCTTAAACATGTTTTCTTTTTGGAAACACTTTGGTATGGTTCACTGTTAATAAAATGCAACCGTATAGCATGATGCTGCCAACACCATGGTTCACAGAGATCAATGCTGTATTCAGCGTAAAATAATTTGCAACTCACTGCGTCGGTCCATCATGCTTTTAATGCACCCTGAAGTTTTTTGGTTTTAACATGAACAAATCTGACAAAGAGAAACTATAAAGAGGTTGTTGTTTTTCTTTAACTAGGAAACTTCTGTTTCTATTTGCTCTCATCATATGTCTGAAATCAGTGATATTTCAGTTTTGCATGAATCTATTTTAAAGCTGAATGTTTAAGAAATATCATAATTCAACAAGACTTAAATTAATGAGGAAAGTTGAGATTCAAGAACATTTATTGCACTTCCTGCACTCACCTGTTTTACCAGCGGCCCAGGCTTTAGAAATAGGTCTTCTATCACCTGAGCAGCCAAAATTAATCTCCCCTCACATAAAATATGTAGGCCAGAACACCTGCTAAGAAAGCCTCACTGCAGCCCACTATAACATATATAAACCAGCCACACATTATGTCCGTGTTTTTTTATCTTCAAAGGTAAAATGTGCAGAGAATGATGGATTCCTGCACAGAACACTCACACAAATACTCGCTGTTTGTCTCTCAAGTTAATCTGGAATCCATTTTTCAAAACAGTCTATCAGAGACACAGGCCTTCTCAGTTTATTTTCCACTCACAAGCGTCTTTGCAAGTGCTAAACCTCAAACGCGGCTTTCGTCTCGTTTGCGGCATCACGACGGCGGCTGCCAGGCGACACCTGCCAGTAAAACTGTTTGTGGCATGTACATGTAGTCATGAGAAGATGCAGATCTCCTGGCAAATGTTACCTTCAGGCTTCACTCGGAGGCATCTCAGTGAAGCTCTTTGACAAGAGCTCGTGTCTTTTACGATGCACGCTTTGACAATAACAACAGACTTCACATTCACCATGGGGGGAGAGCGCCCGAAGCTGCACCAAGCATCAGGATGCTAGCGTGTAAATACAGACAACCTACATAAAAAAAGAGAGGTTCTTTATTCCCCCCATGGAGACGCTCTAGATTCACCATTTTCACACAAATATAACTGATCTATGGGGCAGATTCATTAATCTCACGGCAGTGCAAAGTTAAAGCATCTTTCTAGGCAATTGTTTCACAGTTTATGCTGCTTTTCTCTTAGTAATCATAATTTTTATGTACTCAAATTATGTTTGACGATCTGTAAAAAGTGGTGCCCAAGTCCACTCCGACCATTAGCATCGCTTCTTTTCCACATCTGGATCCAAATGGCGTCAGCATTCAGTGTACAGGGAATTGGTAACGAGCCTTTTTATGCAGGTGTAGGAGCAGGTATGGATCGAGGACTTCGTTACCACAGCGATACTTTGTGTCTAAAGTGTCTCCAGTCTGAATGGTATCCTCAAATTTTTACATCATTCACGTGAGACATGCATCATAATTGTGCAGCACAAAGCCAGACGTGCTAAAATCTGCACACGAACGATGTCCGAAGCAAGCAGGGCTGAGTTTAGCTTTCTTTTTCCTTTATTCTTGTTTATGATCTTGTGACGATACGGTCGGCTCAACAGAAATAACAAAAATAAATAAATAAAATGGAATTAAATCATAATAGTAATACATCCAGACCAGTTTTGTAAAACTGGCCCAATTACGGGATAGTAGATTTAACTGGGCATTATTGGTGGTCAATTGTACCAAACAAAAGAAAAAATGTAAATATCTCTAAATTTTCAGCACTATATTTTTCAGAGGCTCATCAGTTTCCTTGATAGTCTAATGTTTCAAAATGAGTGCTAAACTACTGCTAGTAGCACCAATGCTAACATGGGCTAACGTTCAAATCAGTAATACATGTTGACAAAAGTTTAAAATAACAAATAGATTTAAAATCTCTCCAGTTAAACTCCAACTCCTGACATGGTTTTATAAACAAACAGTTTTCACAAAAACACGACCATAGCGCCCTGAAAGCCAGTTTGTAAAGTTTATCTGCAGAAATAGTTTAGTTATAACGATTTCTTTACTCCTTATTAAATAAAGACAATGAAAGGGGCAAATCTTCTTTGTTTGCTGGCTTTATGCAACATAATATTTTGTTGTAAAATGTTTATATGATCATTTTTGATCAATCATTCTTTCTGTGTAATGACCCACCAATGATGAATGCGTCATCCTCAAAGTGAATTATCACCTTAGATTCATTGATGCAGTAAATTCTTTCCTGGATGATCGGACTAATCAATAAATAAGGAAGTTTAACTCTCAAAGATTTCATCTGACTCGTGTGTAAGTGAATGCTGGTTAGAGGAGCATTTACAGCTTAGGAACAACAGAACCTTTAAAAGGTAAATATTTTTTAATGTAAATGGGTTCAGTTCTGTGTATAAAGCTTTCAGCTAAAATTGCCTAATCTTAACTTCAAGCTTTGCTTAAACTACACAAGAATTGTTCTCTTTAAATCAGCCTGAATGAATGAAAGGACGAGCAGGTCAGGTGCGACCTGTTAGTCCCCACCAGTTGTCTGCAAACACACTCAACCCGCTGATTGCTCGTTTTATCACGTCTGATGAGGTTTTGGGGGAATTAACATACAGTAAAGGAAGCAAACGATCCTAAAACAAGCCATTCACGCAACGAGCGGTAATAGTTTGATTTGACTGTGAGGCAATGAACAGAGGAATCTTTCTTAAACATGATTCGGCCTAGAAACCCAGCAAGCTCATTTTATTGCTGATCTCATGACTTTGTCTGCTGCTTTTCCATTTTCTCCGAAGGTGAAAAATGTTGCCTTACTGGCCTTTTTATGTGTTTTCTCTTCTGTTCATCTTCACTGTTTTGCTGAAATAATACGTATCGTCATTCATACCAATAATCAAATGCAAATGTTCTATGTGAACTGTTTACAAGCATGATTAGATGAGCGAAGATGTCACCCAGCAGCGTCCATGTTTACGTCAGCAGCGACAGACGGCGCCGTCTGTGGACGAACGCTAAAGTTGTTGAGCAACGGGAGCCAAACATATCGTCCCAAGATCAGAACAAGATGAAGGAAGCTGAGAAAAAAGGAGAGCTAAACCGATAGGTTTAGCTATCGGTTTAGAATTAGTACCACATATAGAAGTCACATTAATTGGGATTTTTGGGGCCTAAAAATTTGGAATTAGGCCGTTTAGACTGGGAACACCCTTGAGATTTGGATTTGAAGACCCCTGATAAAGAGGTCCACATTAATATTAAAGATTGATTACTGAAATTATTACATAGATTTATTTGTCACACCACATGTGTAGGTATAGCCAGAACTTTAAAGCAACACTAAGTCATTTTTTAACCTTATACATCATCATATGACATTTCACCACAATTAGATTCATCACCTCATCACTATTCATCCTTCACACAGAGACTGGAGACAGAAATGTACTTCAATCCAACTGCAGGCGACTGGGAGATCAGGATTCTACAATACTATGTGCTGGCGCTCATGGGAAATGCAGTCTTCATTCAGGCAAAACACAATCGCTTTTGTCCTCACTGGTCTTCGAAATCGACCAAAACTGAAACTTCTTTAGTGTCGCTTTAATGCTTAATAAAGGACGTTCATACCTTATCAACTGTTTCCGTAACAGAGGGATTTGGGACTCTCCTTTACTTCCCTTTAGTTTTCAAACATTATCAGAATTTGTTTTCAACTATTACAGTCTAACAAACAAACTAAAAGAACTTGAAACATTCAGAAAAACTGCCTTTCAGTTTCATTCAATTCAGTTCATTTATTTATACTCTAGGAGCCAGGGAAAACTGGTGACTTCATCGTAATGACAAAAGCTTTAGGTGGCAACAACTTTAGCTGTATTAAACCCTTACTTAAAACATTTGATGAACCTTTGCATGAAGTCTGAATAAATACACTTTCACTGAGATCATTCCCACAGCTGGAGTCGGTGAATGATGGCCGAGCTGAACATGCGCATCACCAGATGTGTATGCAGAGAATGTTGTTCCAAAATTATTCCAAGTTAAGAACAAAACCTTCAAAATGAGCTTCACTTCCAGAAGTTTAAAACATATCTGTTACAACTGTTTTGAAAAGAATGAAATTTATAAAACAAGGTAGGAACAAAATAAAAAAAGTTCTACAGAATATTTAATAAAATGCTGAAAGCATGAACATAATTGCAATAATTGCATATACGAATATACATCACCCTCAAAACTATTATCTGGAATGAGAATTATTTTTCAAAGTTTCTGTTTTTAGTTGCATTTTCTTTTTACTTTTTCTATTTTAAAAACTTGCGCTTTGCTTGCGATAATACCGGAACAAACTTCTCTCCATTTATTTCTAGCTCTCTTTTTCTAGTTTGTCTGGATTGATGAGATCCAAACTGTCAGAACGGCAAATAAATGGTGTTTTACTTCCAAGCCTCATGTTTTATTGTAATATATTGATTTAAGTCTTAAGTGAAAGATGGGATAATTTTACTGTACATCCAGACAAAAAAAAAAAAAACAAGGTTCAAGAGATTTGAGCTGAAAAGTTTGTGTGTTAGTGAATTGTGAGTTTATTAAATAAAATAGACCATAAACATAATGTGAAAAAAAGAACAGATTTTTGTACCAAAGGCTCTCATCATGTAATTTGTGCGTCGTTAATTTCTGTTGTCTGATTGGCTGCTTGGAAACGAGTGACGTAGAATCATTTCCATATCAATCTCCCAGTATAGATATCAGTAAATCAATTCACCCAATGAGGAACTGATTGATCCTGATACTGAGATGAATACACCCTGATCCCTGGGTTGTAAATCATTCATCAGATGAACACTCTGTTCCCATTAAAACTGGATCCCCCTTCCATCGCTCCATCTCCATCACCCTGCTCTGCGAGGCCAGCTGTTTTTTGATTAAATCATGGAGGCCGCAGATGAGAGTCAACCATAAAAGGCCCAGTAAAGTACAGATGAGTGCTGAGAAAAAGCTCAAACCTTCTTTAATTAAACTGTAGAATCTGAACTTGAGACAGGTTTTGTGGAAGAACAAAGGTTTTGACAATACGTTCTGTTGGATCATCACTTTGGGAAAGTTCTCCTACAGCAGAAGTTTAGCAAACACAGTCCTCCAGAGAATTATAAAAACAAGAGCATAACACATAAAATAGAGAGCAATGAGAGCAATTTTAAAATAGCTACAAAATAAGAATAATATAGTAAAATAAAAAGAAATATAAGAGAATAGGATTTTGACTACACAAAATCTACAATATGGGACTTTGGACATAGCAGCAATGATAATTCGGAGTGCAAAATTTGTTGTAGCAGCATGGATGGTTAATAAAGTGACATATTAAAGTGACATTTTAAAGTGATCAGTGCCGGTTAAATGAGAAAGTTTTTTTCCTTGCGTGTGTTTGAGAGTATCACAGCTTCAGGAATGAAGCTGTTTCTCAGTCTGGTGGTTTTACTCTTGATGCTCTGCAGCCTCCTGCCTGAGGGGAGCGGGTCTAAAAGTGAGTGTGCTGGGTGGGTGGGATCCTTCATGAAGCCGGAGGCCCTCTTCCTGCACCTGGAGGTGTAAATGTCTGTGGTGCTGGGGAGGCTGACTCCAACAGTTCTCTGTGCAGCCTTCACCACTCTCTGCAGAGCTTTCCTATCTGCAGCAGAGCAGCTTCCATGCCACACGTTGATGCTGGAGCACAAGACGCTCTCCACCACACATCTGTAGAAGGAGGTGAGGACTGAGCTCCCGAGTCCAGCTCTTCTCAACCTCCTGAGGAAGTAGAGCCGCTGGTGCGCCTTCCTGACCAGAAGAACACTTCCAGTGGAAGTGTTGTTGCTCCAGGTGAGGTTGGTACTCAGGTGCACCTGTACCTGTAGCTGTTGACCAACATGAATATTACTGAGATATTGACTCCTGATCACACACTATTAAAACACTCAGTTAATAATTTATTGTAAATTAACTAACATGGAAGGAAATAAGCTTAATTTGATTCCTTTAGAAAGTGAAACACATTAGAAAAAGTAACTGTGTTCTTAAAATAAGTTAATATGATGTAAAGAAGAGTCAGCTTTTAGATATGTACACTATAAAAATAAATGCAGACGAAAAAACAGATTATTAGTATTCAACTCTGAAAAAAGCAAAACCTCAATTAAGGATACTTCTACTTTTAAACAGGATACTAAATTATTAGTTAAAACTAGAAGTGAATTATTTTCTTCTATGTGAACAAACGTTTCTTTAAAGTTTCATAAACACGTAAAATATATTTGTTTATGAATCTTATTATAAACATAATTGATGACAAAAAACATGCCAAAATAAGCAAATAAGTTTAGGTAACTTACAATAGGTAACTTTGTTTTACATTAAATATGAGTATTTTATATTTATTGAATTAATTTGAAATAAAAATTATTGGAATACAGTGAAATTTTTCATATGTATCAGTTTTGTAACTTCTCTAATACATGATATTTTAGTTTTATGGAAATTAAATCATACAAACAATACTACAGACATAATTAAACCACTGTTGATTTTATCTTAATATTTTTCTTAATTATATGAAATAAAATATATATTTTCCAAAGAAATGAACATATTAATCAACCAGTTGAATGGTTTTCTGTTGAACTAGTCCTGGCTGCTGACGGCCTTTTAAATTATGTTATTCTATAATAGGATATATTGATAAGAACTCATTAGAATCAGAGTCAAATAATAATTAATCAATAACAAAGTTTACAATAATAATGATAATAATAATACCCTCGAGAGTTAATAATACGAAAACGTAAGGTTTGTGTTTTTCATTATTACGATTATTATTATTATTTGTATTTATTTTTGGTGAAACAGTTAAAATTAATTTAAAGGAGGAAAAAACAACAACAACAAAAAAAATGGTGGTGCTTCATAAACAGTAAAATGAGAAAGTAAATATAAACTACTAAGTACTTAGGTTCTTAACAGTCGATGACAAAAAGTTAAGCACAAACATTCATCCATTTCTCAGCAGAAAGTTCAGAAAACTACATGTTTACAAAGTTTAAAAAACACAAAGTAAAAAAATGAATCTAGGGTAAACAAAGTTCTCTAAGCGTGTTCAAAAAGGCTAAAGCATGGAGTGAAAAATTTGGTTCGCTGTTAGCCTAGCAGTGTGAACATCACCCTTATTGTGCTTCTCACCAGCATAAGATGCTAAAGACAGTTTAGAGTTATCAAGTGTAATTTCTCTGGCTGGATGATTGCAGCTTAAATCATGCACACAAAAATAAATGTCTTCTTCAACAACGGCGAGATAGATATGGGAGCAGGAGGAAATCATGCGGAAGGACACAAGGGAATATCTGAGCTTGTAGTGCTCCATCCTCCAAGAAACACAAGCATCCACAGACAACCAGCCTCTCTAAAATAAATAAACTATTATGTATGCTTAAAATATGCATCTATTTCAAACCTAAGCAAATAACACTTTACAATAAGGCTCTCCTTATAGACTGCTATCATTAAGTTCACTGTAAATGCTTTATACATCATTATTAAAGGTTTATTTTGGACTAATTAAGCGTCTGAAAAAGATGACACAAACAGCTTATTTTCTGGTTTTCTTAGCATTAAACAAGGATGAATGTAAAGAAAACTATACTGTGGTCACTCTTAAGCATGATTATTTGCTTACATTTATATACTTGTCGATTCAGAAACTGAAATCTGTGTGTTACACTAGGCAAGTTTCTGAGAAGATAATTTTAAGGCTTTTTACACAACTTTAAAGATCATGTTCGCCACAGTTTCACGATCTTGCCGCTTTGCATTACTAAACATATAATCAAAACAGATTAACCATACGTAACACAACATGCTAACCAGCTCCTGGTGCATTCTATGGTTATCTGACTGGTCTCCCAGGTAAAACCTTTACAAATGATCCAGAACGCTGCAGTGCGTCTGGTCTTCAATCAGCCCAAAAAGTCAAATGTTTCCCCTCTTTTCATTGAGCTTCACTTGTTACCCCTGGCCGCCCGCATCTAATCCACCTCATTGATGCTAGCCTATCTACTTGAATCCTCTACCAAAGGTTTATGTCACAGCTCGGTCGCTTCTGTCATCAATGGATTGTGGTCTAGCAGTTTCTACACCACGCTTAAGACAATCCAGACAGTTTTTTCTTGTGTTGTTCCAAGATGGTGGAATATCCTACCAAGAACCACAAGAACAGCAGCTTTCTTGCCTGTCTTAAAGAAACTCTAGAAGACCCACTTCAACAAAGAGGATCTTCTATCCTAACTCTTACCCAGACCTCTATACCCCTCTACTAGTCTCTCTATACTTCCCTCTATCTCTTCAGTGTCTCCTCTGACTCTGACTGAGGATTTTTCTCTAGATAAGCTAATGGTTAGATTCATAAGAACTCAAAAATTGTGTCTACTTTTTAAGTCCCTTTGGATACAAGTTTCTGCTGAACGCATGAACATAAACATAATAAAGTCATTTACACATTTTACTGTTTTTTATCTTTGTCGCCTCATCCTGTTTCACTTCCTACCTTTCATTTAGAGGAGCCTACTTTAGAGATATGTTATTTATTCATCCGCAGACATTTTACACACCAACATTAGGAGTTTATCAAGCTTTAATTAAGACCAAGACATAGGCAAAACTGACCAGTTCTAGCAAACAGAGAGCAAACCTGCTCACCGACATATTTTATCTAAAGTTGGTATATTAACCCTTTATGAGTTACTTCCTGTTATAGTCAATAAGCATTTATTAAAGGAAAACCTTCTTAAATGTAAAACATTACACCATTTATGATTGAATAACATTTATAAATGCAAAAAGATGTAAGTATTTCAGCACCACACTGTTTGTTTATGAATGTTAAATATGTATAAACACAAAATTGGAGCGTCATTGTAAAGTGTTAAACCTGTGAATAATAAATGTTAATACATGTTTATTATTCATTATTATAATTATAGCATGTTTCACACTTTACAATAAGGCTCCTTCTTAGCTTTTATAAATGTTTAGTCATTAAGAAACTATTTTCTGCTTTATAATTTAAAATAAGGCTGCTTTAATACTTTCAGATGTAGATAATTCATAAAGTAAAATATGTAAAAAAATAAATGTGCAATGGAAACCTTGTAAATATGTCTCTATCTCTGTTTGTCATCCATAATTAATGCCAGATGAACTGTCATTATTCATTTATAAAGTGTTAACCGATGAATAGATTACACATCTATACACTTTTTATCAGCCATCTGTAAAGGGAAGAGAACTAGGATGAGAAATCATAAGAAACAAACAGTACGCACATTTCAGCACCTTTAGTGAAGCTGTGAAAGGAGCCTTCAAGTAAATTCAACTTCTTACATTTTTGCATAATGCCGCACATATTTTGGGCTTTAATTTTAAAATCTCCAGTTGAGATCAAAACTCTTTTTGATATCATGCATTCTTAATGAGTTTAGAGAAAAACAAGGCAATCACAAATCATCATTCACAACAATAACCATAAGCTGCTTTTCATTTGATCCTTTGTTTTACAAGTCCACCTGACTTGTTGCTGAAAAGCTCAATGTTTATTTACTTTTTTATTTGTTTGTTTGTTTTGTTTATTTTCCAAGTAACTCCAAGTAGAGTTTAAGAAACTCCAGATAACTTCCTAAACCAGTTTAATGTTTGTTATGGAAACCTAAACACGCCAATATCTTCTACAATCCTTTAATTAATCGTTGCCATATTTTAATATTACTGAAGTCGGAGTTGGATTTTAGTTTGAATCGCCCTAAAAACTACAAATTTATCTGGAGGAAGCCACTAAACGTTACCCTCAACTCACCTTAACCTGGAAGGGATGCTAATAACTACGCTGGGATGACAACATTCAAAAATAAATACACAAATTAAAATAAAATAAAACCCAGCAGTTTAACAAGAAATGCTGCTCTCACTGATAAGCAGCAGGCGACTACTGCTCAGTTCTTATTGGAGACACAACAGGGATGGAGGAGAACAGCAGGGCGCAGTTCATGTTCCCTGGTTTGCAGATGGGATTATGCCTCTGTGTCAGTCTATGGTTTCCCTGATGATGAATGATATCCAAGTGGCTCTAACCATTAAAGTGCATCTCCCAAGGTCAAAATCCTATCATGCCATTTGCTCATCTGGGTTGCAAAGCAGAAATGTGAACCTAAAGGGTCTATTATTAGCCCTGCTGCGAGGGGAAATATGAAAATAAATGATTTATTAGAAGTAAACATTATTATTTTACTGATACCTGGTAATAGCTTTCAGCAATGCAAGCTTGTCTTCTATGGATGCTGCAACCTGCTGTGTGCGTAACTGGAAACCAGCGTTTTATGAGAATAAACGCTCCATCGCGCAGGGATTAAAAAGGTGAACATGTCATAAAGAAAATAATAAATAACCAAATCAGACCGACAGACTAAAGGATCAGCCGCGGAAACCAAGCAAAAAGGGGATTTTTTTCCTCCTCCAGAGGCCTCGTTTCATTTGAAAAACACACATTTGCATGTTGGCTCACCTTACATCCGAACATCAGAGAGAGCGTCCGGTTGCTGCAGATGAGCTTACACTGGCACATGACCGGAGAGAGACACTTCAGGCTCCTTACAGGCAGAGACATCAGCCTCAGTCCCGCACAACCACCGCACGATTGGAGCAGAGCCGCGAGAGCACAGCTGGGGCTGCGGGACGCGCGGATGGAGAGGTTGCTGATTCCACGGTAAAATAAAATAAAACAATAAAACAATAAAAGCTTCTCTTAGCACTAGATCTTTAGCCCAACAATGTTTTTTTTCTTCTGCAGCGGTTTTTCACGCATTGTGCTGAAAGGCACCCAGCAGCAGGAGCATCATTCAGTTTCACTGCTTCTCTCTTTTACTCCGCTCTCTGCTTCATTAGCCGTACAGTTTGTACACAAGGCGCAGCTGGAATCTAAAAAAAATGAAAATAAATAAATAAAAATAACGAGTCCTAACACTAACCAATGAGAACAACTTAAATAGTCAAACTCTGACACGATTATATGAACAAGAACAAAAACAAATACAAAAATTATATATTTAGTGAAATCAGCAAGAGCTGGTAAAAATTCCTGCGCTAAAAGTCGCTGGTTTGTTTGCGCCCACATGTAACAGCGTGATCGCTGCGCCCCCTGTTGGCTGAAGAGAGAAACATCTCACTGGAGCTGTCCAGTGTGCTGAAACCTCCAGAGTGAGAGGCTCTGATGAAACTGGCTGACGATTGCAAAGAAACAGCCCACAGTGCAGATATTATTACAAATTTATATATATATATATATATATATATATATATATATATATATATATATATATATATATATATATATATATATATATATATATATATATATATATATATATATATATATAATGTTAGCAAATGAATATTTTTTTTGCATGTTAAGTAATTTTTAATGCTTAAAAATCATCAATATATGTTTACTAAGCATTAATAATAATGTAATAATGTATTATAATTTATTATATGTTTGCATTCCGATCCTCAATGCTGCTATGTCGGAAGTCCCGTATTGTAGATTCTGTGTCCATATTGTAGATTTTGTGTAGCTCAAATCCTAGTCTCGCATAGTTATTATATTCCTATATTTTATTACATTATTTAAAATTGCTATCAGGGTGTAAACTGGACCGGGGGATTAGAATTTCGTCCCACCTCATGTACCACATGTGATGTGATGACAAATAAAGATTCCTTGATTCCTAATGGAAAAATAAACTAAATTGACGAGTAGTTTGTCAGCCAAATGGTTAACATGCTAAAAATGTCAAACTAAGTTACTACTTGCATGCACAGCAAACAGATTTTCTTGTACTTTGTAAATTTTTTGGGGGGGACAATAGGCACGGAGATTTGTTAGGTGCAATTTTTTTTTTTGGGGGGGGGTCAACAAAGTTACAGTAAAAATAAATAAGTACAGCATAGAGTAAACTCAGTAACTAGTAAATTTCTTGGTTGAAAAGGCTAAAATGTATTTAAAAGTTGCAATAACAACAATAGTGTCTGTTATTAGTACGTTATTAGTAGTTTTGTTATAAGTCAAAACTACTAAGGACTCCTAACTGGAAATTCACCTCAAATGTCCTGGAATTTCCACCTCTGCTTGCGAATACGTATAATTCAGTGAGAAGTTATAATACTACATTACATACTAAAATATGAAATAGTAAAAACTTGGATTTACACAGGATTATTGTACATTTAGTTTAGTAATTTCTTTTAATTGTTTATTACATTAATTTATGATGAAAATCTGGCATGAAACCGGTCAGTTTTTTTCTCTTGCTTAACCTGAATTAATGCACAAAAAAAACATAACTTGATAACATATCTACAAACTATTTATAAGCTATAGCCTTATGGTAAAGTGCCAAAAAAGGCTGTATTTTGAAATAACATAGTGTTCATTTCCTGAAATAAATATTACTTAAATTCCTGTTTTCCTAAATATTTAGTAAAATTTGCAAACCTAAACACATTTTTGTTTTACTGCATTGAAAAAAAATAAAATGCCTCTTTGGATTGTAAAGCTTGAAGACACCAGCAGTCGTTGACGGAAAATGTTGTTCATTCACATCAGTCACTGACACGCCGCTGCTCGTGTCTGTCATAGTTTGTGCATGGCAGCGTTTCATTCATCAAAGAGGCAGAATCCATTCATGTCTAGAATGTCATTGATCTTCATGTTCACAAACAAGTTATGAACAGCAGACACAACATGTTAAGTCATAAGAAAGAGTTTGTGTTTTGACACAATGGCGTCTAGTCAACAGTTAATGCTAAAATTAGACCAAGGTAACAAAAGTAATTACTGAAAAAAAATGTCAATACATGGTTTCATTTAATAATGGAAAAACGCTTTTCATTGTGTTAAAGGTTATTTTTTGGCATTTGGTTTACACGTCTTCTAAAAAGAAACTAACAAATAAAACTGAACATATGCAGTCAACATCAAATTAACAATATGCAACTTAAAAGGAAGATCAGCCAGACTTGCAGAGGATATGGTCTCTGTGTAATGGGGAGCAGGTAGACATAGAGTAATTTCCCCCAACATAGAGATTACACCTGGTCTGGTGTTCTGTTAGCTGTGGGCATCAGCAGACGGCTGCTCGTATTGAGGCGGGTTATGGTTCTGCGGGAGGTTTCTTCAAGTTAAAGGGGAGTTTTTCCTCTCCACTGTCGCTGCATGCATTCTCAGTATGAAGGATCGCTGTATGTCAACGACACATAACCCAAACGTCCGTCTGCTGTCTCTGCATGCTGGTTCTAGAGGAGTGAAAAGTGCAACAACTCCATGCAATCTACTCTGTTTCCGTAGAAAACGTTTTAAAAGAATCTAAAAAATAAACTGAATGTATTTCCCTGTTTGATAAGTATGATTAATTGGAAATGGATTGAATTTTCATGTAAAGTGGCTTGAGATGACATGACATGAATCTCTGTTTAGAAATAAATTGAATACAAGGTAAACTTGGTAGAGCTTGATAAAATAAACCATCCTGGAAACAATTTCTGGATTGTCCTGTAAGCACTTCAAGCTAGCTGCCACCCTTTGCAGGCCGGATCTGTCATCAAGAGTTTGCAAAAACAGTGGAGGACTTCTGGGTCACTCTTCTTAAAAGATTCGTAGGCCGTGAACGGCTTGTTTAAAGTCACTCCATCAAGCATCTAAGACAAAGATTCAAGGCTACATTCACACACCTCCAACACAGTAATATAGGCAATGTTATGGCAGTTTTAACTGCCTAATCTCAATTTTCTAATTACCCCAAAATCTAATTTGTGCGACTTCCAATGTGTGAAACTAAAACTGATACGTATCTGAAAGTTTTTAGAAAATTTTACCAATCATCGTTTAAAAACAATCTAGGTTATTTTAAATAGTTTTTCAACATCAGTAGTTGAAATCATGATCTAAACATGCAACTTTTGTCTAAAATTATGTTTCAATGACATAAAACATGTTAATGTGACAGAAAAATCAAAAACGGAAGAAATCTGTTGTCTGTAAAATGTTTCCTGACCGGAGTCTACCTCAGGCCAGAGTATTTATTTTCTGTAAATGTAATAGTAGCTGTGCAGGGAAGGTAAAGCTTATCAAGGTAGAGCTACTAAATGAGGTTAGAGACAGACTAAGTGTTTAAAAGCCCACTAAATAAAAAATACATTGTATAAAAATAAAAACAATCAATATAACAGGCGCTAGCAGAGGCAACGGGTTTTTGCTGAATCTGCAGCTGCTCTAAAGAATAATACAGTTTCAGCCATAGCGTACATACAGCCCCCCCCCCCATGCGAAAAAATAAAAAATAAATCAATAAATTCCATTAAATCACAATGTTCCTCAGCCTACATCCAAAATGTTGATCAAAATGGAAACTCAGGTTATCCTATACTGTGGAAAGTTTTTGCTACCCAGAAACCAAACTTCCCTGAAATATATGTATAATGAAACTCTATCATTGCTTATTCCCACCCGGGCTTTTAAAAAGATCCTTCACAACTATAATTTCGTTTTTTCACTCATGTTCTGTCCGTTTGGCATGACTGATGACAGCTGGTGGATTGACACTGTTAGTTTCCAGTCATTTGACGTTTGTATGTCAGGAGTGTTAAATTTAATACATTTATAAACTCCAAACGGATCTTTTTAAATATAAAAAGGACATCGACACATAAGAACTTGCTTAAAATAAAAAAAGAGTTTTTGATCTATTTTTATCAAATTGAAATGCAACTTTACAGGACTTTATTCTATAGTTGTATTTTTATTTTCCAGTCCACACCTTATTTAGTACAATATAAACAAGTAAACATTCATGCGAGTGAAGAGATTTCTAATTTTATTGTTTGGCAAGAAAAAAAATACCTATTAATTACACATCCAACACGTTTAACTGTTAAAATTTTAATTAAAACGTAAGAAATGACATTATCTTCACAAAGACACTCTGAAGGTTCAATAACTTGCTTTTTTTGTGTTCTGCCAGTTTAAAAGGTGCAAATTTTGAAATAATAGGTCAACAAAAATGTGTCTTATGCCCTTCATGGCAATTCATAACAAGCCTGCAACATAATATCCTGAGTTTGGGAGAAGCTTCAACAAGAGATTCTAGCAGATTTTTCATTCTGAGGTTTGACGCCTAGCTATAATTATTCCTCAACTTTTCACAAGAGCGATCGTTGTGTTGTCCACTAAAAGTCGCTGTCTGATGTCCAGCACTCCTCCGGGATGTCCACTGTGTTTCTTTGTGCTGCCCTGCTGAGTCCACAGGGTGGAGTGAGAGAACCAGGTAGGACGGATTTAAATATTGTGCATTCATCTCAGAGCACACTGCGGCGCATGGCTCAAGGCTCCCGAGGTGATGTCAGCATTAAATCCAATACAGAGACCAATCTCTATCCACTGGTTTCCTGCTGATGGTTGTTTTAATGCTATCCCACCACCCACCCCACCCCGAGCGCGTAAGAGGGATATCCTGGGAAATCTGCAATGTGCTAAAGTCATTAGCAACTTCACCACGTCCGCACACGGGCAAGCGATAACCTCCAACACCAATTAAAGGGTTGCTTTGAGCATAACAAGCTCCTCTCTTTAAATAAATGCTCTAAACAGATCAAGAAATGTGAAGTTTTTCTGTGATTCTGTTATAAAACCGCACAAAACATTTTATAAATCAGCATATATATGAAAACTTTAAAGTAAATCAGCATCAGCACACAAGCAGCATGGATCTAAAGAAAACAATTTGAGTAAACAGCAATAGTAAACTATTTATGGAAATCCTTCAAAGTAAGTGGCTTTTCCTCTCCAGCACGTTGTTATGTAAGAGCGGGAGTCACATGGAGACCTGAAGCGTGGTGTGCTGAGCATAGCATTATCATCCTAATGCTGCATTGTATGAAAAGAGAGAAAAGAAAGAGAGAGAAAGACATCCCTAAAAGAGTGTTGCCATGACAACATCTGCAGGGGGTGGTAGATACCTAAAAACGGTCCAATCTCCCTTTGATTTGATGTTACTTCTGCGTCTGTGCGGCTACAGCACCAACGTGTGTTACCTTATAACTGTAACTATGTAAGATGGGAAATCCTTCAAATTTATTTACTTTTCTTCTAAAATGACAGAAAATTTTGTGAGTGTTGGCAATTTGAGATGTCTCTGTGAGTGCCAACACACACCGTGCTCATTCAGTCCTGTGGAAAGAGCCACATGTGACTCATCTCATTCACACAAATTACTGTAGGGGATTTACTTTTACTATCAGTGATTGGATTAATACCTACATGGTTGGTTTTTGCAGTGTTCAATTCCAGCTGATGACATTTAACTATTTTTTTTCCAAACAGCTACAGACGCCGGAACAGGTTTGATGAATTTTACTGAAATGTGCCAAGATGGTGTGAATTATAAATAAAAAAAATCTGGATTATTCCCAGAAGGAAACTGAATGTTAAAGCTAACATCATCAACAGTTTCTTCAACGATTTGCTTTACATGCTGACGCTCATGGACAGAGATGTTCTCCTGTAGCAGTCTGCATTAATGCAAATCTTTAAACTCACACCAGTGTGGCATAAACAATGCTTCATACATCCTGTCAGGACACAGAGGCTTAGCCTTATGTTGGTTACATGTAAAGCTCATGATAGGATGTTTGTAGCGGAGTAGCACAACCATGAACGAGTTCCAACTGGTTTCTGTAGAGGGTGGAAATTGTGAAAACGTCTTCTGAATGCAACTGTACTGTTACATATATATCTAAACATTGACAAGTCAATTACCACTCAATTTATAAAAAAGGTATTTGTTTTTATGTAATGATAATACATAAAATATTCCCAAATGCTGCCATGATAATGACTGAGTCTCAAACTGAGTAAATGCTTAATAGCTAAATTACAGCAACACTAAGTAAATTTTCAACTGTCATAAAATGTTTTCATAACTTTTGTGATCATACGTCGACTTACGGCTCCTTCAATGACGCCTCTGTTATGGCCCGATGGGGTCTGTATTGCTTTAACCGGGACTAAGAAACTTTGAGGAGGGTGGCAGGAACCCTGGCTTCCACACAAAAGAACTGCAAATATGCCGACTGCTTTACTGCATACGTCACTTCCCCCATTTCTTATCTCCATCATCATCATCTGACATTGTTGCACTACAATTAGATTCATCAGCTCATTGCTATTCATCCTTCACACAGACACTGGAAACAGAAATGCACTTCAATCCAGGTTCAGGATTTTACCACGCTATGCACTGGAGCTCATGGGAAATGCAGTCTTCCTTCAGGATAAAAATATTATCGCTTTTTTTGTGTTGCTTTAACAGGTTTTTTAATCCAGGTAAAGGGTGTTTGACTAGGGTACAAATTTTGACCTCCATTTTGTGACCTGGACCCATTTGATGGGCAGCATGAAGTTGAATGATGCAAACAAACATTCAAATATTGGAGTTAAAGAAGCAAAGATGGACTTTGACCATGTAGAACTGACGAACTCCCTGCCGAAGTTTAAACAGCATGTGAACATTCCAACACGTGGAAATAACCCGCTGGACCGTGATTACACCAACGTAAGAGACGCATAGAGAGCCTTCCCCCGTCCCCACCTCGGGCTCTCCGACCACATCTCCGTCATGCTGGTGCCTGCTTACCATCCCCGGCTGCGACGCTCCAGACCCACACAGAGGACCATCACTGTGTGGCCCAGTGACGCCAACGCTGTGCTGCAGGACTGCTTCGGCTGCACAGACTGGCAGGTTTTCAGGGAGGCTGCTTAGTACGAGGGGGAGCTGGACCTGGAGGACTACACATCTGCTGTTCTGGGGTACATCAGCAAGTCTGTGGAGGATGTCACCACCACCAAGACTGTGACTTGCCACCCGAACCAGAAACCCTGGCTGAATGCTGAGGCACGTTTTCTGTTGAAAGCCAGGGATGCTGCGTTTAGGTCTGGTTACTCACAAGAGCTCAGGAGGGCAAGAAGAGAGCTGACTGCAGGAGTTAAGAGGGCAAAAGCTGCATATGCTCGGAAAATCGAGGGATACTTTTCCTCCCAGGATCCACAGAGCTTGTGGAAGGGCATCAAGTGCATGACAGACTATAAATCTAAAGCTGCACAATGCCCCAAAGACCCCTCCCTGCCTGAGGCTCTCAACCAATTCTACGCCCGGTTTGAGAACCCTGACACCCTCCCCAGCATCAGAATCACAACTTCACCAGGAGAAGAGCCCATAAATGTGACTCCAGCAGAAGTAAGGAGGACGCTGAGGAGGATCAACCCCCGGAAAGCTGAGAGAGTGCGCGGACCAGCTCTCAGACGTGCTGGCGGACATCTTCGACGCCTCCCTCATCCAGGCAGCTGTTCCCACCTGGGAAATAGGAGGTTGATCTGACCCCGTTTCTCCTGATATCTACAATCACCTGTTTTGTTTTGTTCACATCCAGGATGAGATGCGTTCCACCATCTCTCTGTACTCAGCATCTCCTCCATATCTGATACACCCGACTTCTGCAGAGTCATCTGAGTGTTTCTGTAGATGACAGGAGTCTGACTGGTACTGGAAGTCTAAAGTTTACAAAGTGAAAAGGAATGGTGAGAGTACAGTGCCTTGTGGTGCTCCTGTGCTGCTCATCAGCTGGTTAGACACACAGTCCTTTAGTGTGACGAACTGGTCAGGTGGTCATTGATCCAGTTGATTGCTGAGGCCTCCACCTGAGTCTTCTGGAGTTTCCGACAACGCAGATCTGGCTGAATTGTGTTAAATGCACTTGAAAAAAATCCAAGAACTTGATCCTCACAGAGCTGCCTGCCTCGTCCAGTTGACAGTGGGATTGCTGAAGCAGCTGCATGATGGCATCTTCTACTCCAACTCCACGTCGATAAGCAAACTGCAGGGGGTTCTGGTATTGGCTGGTTTGCTTACACAGGTGGGCCAAAAGGAATCTTTCAGGACCTTCATGATGTGAGATGTCAGGACAACCGGTCTGTAGTCATTGATGTCTGATGGTTGAGTTTTTTTTGGTACTGCAACCAGACAGGATGACTACCACAATAGTGGAACCTTCTCTTGGGTCAGGCTAAGGTTGAAGAGGTGCTGCAGAATCCCACAGAGCTGCTCTGGACAGACCTCACCAGTTTGTAGAATAGGGTTTCATGTTGTTTTCTTTAATTTTTAAAAACCAGGTAAAAATTGTGATAATCACTTAATATTTTGTGAGTAGTCAGTTGAACAGTGTTTGCTTTAAAAAAAATGGTTGGAGATTATAACATTTTACACTAAAGCAACTCAGCACATCTGCCCCATAAACAAGGCAGCAAATCCAGTGTTCAGCCTTCACCAATGTTTGCTTTTCTGCAGATTTAACACTAAACTGGACAAGCTAGAGACACTCTGGAGTCTCCTGAGGATATCTCCACTTTACAGACTCGCAAAACGACAAACGTGAGAATTACAGCATGCACACTCATACAGAAACTGCAGATTGAGATTTCCTGAGTGATGGATTTCGTTTCACTCCTGTGGGCCTTTATAATTCTCACCTTGAATAATGAAATTAGCTTGAATTAATTTAGACAAAGTATAATAAATATGACAATGAATTATCAAAAAAGCAAATATTGTTTTAGAGGTTTTTATATTTCATGTTCAAGCAGAATCAGCCAGCTGTGGAGCGGTCCATTATGTATAAAGTATGTTGTGCATGATTGAATCAAAATGCTAAAAATGAATAATTTATCACATATAAAGTGCACCAATTTTTCCTCTTACACTGACGACAACCAAAGCTAAGAGACACAGACGAATTGGTCAAATAAGCTATTGGGGAACGATTATCTAAACCGCCCTTCAATCGGGCGAGAACATCACTCACACTGTAATTATGAACACACAGAGCTGATTTTCTTCCTCTGGTGAGCAGAGAGTGTCTCACAGCAGCAATTGGTCTCATTCTTTGCATCCGTCCTCTCACTTCTCTGAAATGGCCTGGTTTTTATGTCAGTAAACACTAGTTTTGCCATCCAGTGGACAAAAGCAAACATTGACTGGTCTCCATTTCAGGCCACAAAATATAAATACAAAGAAATTAGATCAAAAAGCAAATAAACTAGGATCAGTTTAGCGGCATAGGGTGATTGTGATTAGTATTAATCTTAAGATTGATTAACTCAGATAAGCTTTCATCAACTGCCACTAGAATCAAGAATCAGTTTATTTATGTAGCGCCAATTTACAACAGATGACGTCTCAAGGCGCTTTACAAGAAAATCAATTCAAATCATAAATGCATGAAAACAGTTTTAAAAGTTTCCAATCTAAGGAACCCCATTGGAGTCATTGACTTGCAGCATTCACTCCTTTGGAATTAGCAGACTGAAACAATGGCTTGTGCTTTTGTTGACTTCACAGCAAATCCCTCATGCTAGACTGACACAGCAGACTATTGCTAAAAGTCTTTTTTTTGTGGGTTTGTTTCTGAGTGAACAATTTACGATCCCAAAGTGTAAAAATGACGAAGCAGCGCCATGTTTGCGTCAGGAACAACTGACGCCACAGTCTGTGGACGGACGTTAAAGTCGTCGAGCGACGGGAGCTGACCGCATCGTCACAAGATCAGACCAACATGAAGGAAGCTGAGGAAAAAAGTAGCCAAACTCTGCACCGCTTGCTTCAGACGCCGTTTACATCCAGATTTACTACGTCTGGCTTACTCTGCTTCACAACCATGGAGCACAACTCAAGTCATTGATAAGACTGGAACTGGGCCATTCATACTGCTATGAATGATAAGAGTCGATAAGTGTAAATGTAGTCTTGATCTCAGCATTTATCCAGCTTTTTAGTGTCAGCCTCAATGGTTTGTTAGGGAAGTTCAGTAAACAAACAGCAGCATGATAATCAAGAGAATGGAGCCATTTAGAAAAGGGTGAGCTTATAAAATTGTATTTAAACTAAAATGACAAGAATAAATCGAAACCTGAAAATATGGCATGACATGGGAATCCACCTAAAGTGATAAAACACGAGGCCTGTGTTTACTCTGGAGAAAGTGGAGACATATTTGCAGCTCAAATTAGCAACAGGACAAGAACTGCCATAGGTGCTTCCTTTTAAATCTCTGGTCAATTCATAAAAAAGGCCCTATTGAGTCAAATCTGCAATTCATAACAACATGACCCACAAACACAGCATCAGTGAAGCAAGTTTTGGTTGAGCGAAGATATATACAGTTTAAATGTGACAAACCCCAAAGTTGGTTTTACAAGTACTGACTCTAAGGCCATGGATACATTTAATTTGTAAAAGTGTTTGGAAAAAATCTAATGTTTTGCTTTCATAAATCACATTTACTGCCTTAAAACGCCCTAAAGCTTAAACTTTTTCAGCCATGAACTAAAGATTAAAATATGAAAAGAATTGTGTGCTTGTCTGTCTGCAGTGTTCAAGTATTGAATTAAACAGGAGTTTTAAAAAGCATCACTGTAAGTTTATTGTTCTTTACTAGATTTTTTTAAATCAAAGATTCTGAATGTTAAACATGTTTCTAAGCACTTTGCTCTCGTCTCTCGTTTAATCGGCTCCCAGTTTTAATCTGACAAACTTTGAACTCTTAACTTTTAGTTTTCTCTCTGTGTTTATCTCTCCATAGAAGCTACAGCTGGTCTGGTGTTCTGTTAGTTGTGGTTCAGGTTCTGCTTGAGGTTTCTTCCTGTTAATGGTGAGTTTTTCCTGTTCATTGTCACCTAATGCAAGTTAATGACTCCTGTAGGATTTCCTTACGTTAAAAAAGATTTTTCAACAATTCAATAAAGAAATATAAATAATATTTAAAGTTGATTATGAAGTGGGGTGAATTTGAATAATTTAAGGATTATGTTATTCAAATTATTTTTACTCGTAACGTTTCTGGACATGACAAGTGTTTTATAGAAATAAACTTAACTGAACTGTATTTTGTTGCGTCTCTTTAAAGTCAAAATTTCACCCCAGATTAACAGTAAATTGTTTAATGGTGCATTAAACAATAACAAATAATATTACAAAGAAATATATTAACTGCAGTTTCTTTCCACCCCAATGACAAGAGGTAGAACCGGTGTTCATAAAAATGTAATTCATCATCAAATGCTCAGAATGAGATTTTAAGCTCACGTTCATGCATTTATACAAACAATATGAGGCACATTTACGGTTTAGAAAGCATTGAGTTGCTAAGCGTTGACTTTTTTGCTCGAGTTTCTGTTGCAACTGAAGCAGCAAAGTTCCCAATTTACTCTCTGCACTATTTCAGTACCAGGAGATGGTCACAAGACTGCGGTGTAGTTGGGACCAATTTGCCTCAGAAAGTGACTGATGTATAAAGTTAGAAATTTAAAAAAATCTTTGCGACAGCTGACAGAAAAGTCTGTTGTTTTATTAGAATTTGAAGAGCAGATACAACCACCTTTTTATTTTGCTGAAACATGCACAGAACAAACATCTTAACCTAGAAGTTATCCCAGATGTGACTCGTCTTCTATTGATGCAGAAAAACCTTCAAACCACTCAAATCAAAGAGAAACATGATATAACCAGACATCGGCGGCTGGATAGCTCTATTGGAATGTCACCCAACTTCCAATCCAAAGGTCATGGGTTTGAATCCAGCCTAGGGCAAAAATACACCACAGCATCCAGTGTGGGTCCTTAGGCAAAACCCTTTGCGCTACTGCCTACCTGGCGCCTGCAAAATATTTGCCTTGGTGTAATTACACCAAAACAAATTCCTACAGGATCAATAAAGTATACATTATTATTATTATCTCAACCAGAGTCGCTCACCACCATTGGAAATCTGATGAATATATTCAAATTTCCTGACAGAATTGGATAATCTTTCATGTTTGCTGTAGTTATAGCCTTTATTCTCATGGAGGGACACTAAAGGAATGATAGGAGGTTGATAGACAGATTGGTCCAGTGTCTACAGCAAGGCTGAGTTTTACCATACTGTTGTAAATGAAGACAGAGATGTTCCAACTTTCATCCATTGTCTTAATGCAGGTGTGTCAAAAGTATTCACATGCATTATTAGAAGTATAGATATTAGGGATAAAAAATACTTCTGATAAAGTGGAAGTATCAGCTCAAGCTTTTCACTAAGGTAAAAGTACTGGTATCAAAACTACTTAAATTGTGGGAAAAATGTCAATAATTATGTTGAAAAATGTGGGATGCACTTGTTTTAGACATATCTATGTCCATTGAAAACAAACATGTTTTAGTACAATGCAAATAAATTTAAAAAAACACATGTTGAACTGAGAATTAACATTCGTTACATGGAGTGGAGGATGCGACACTAGTTGCTCAAATTGTATAGAAAAGAAAAGTCAAACCTCAGAGGCATGTTATCAATTGCTTTTAAACAAACAGGATATCTGAAAGGTCTCTTCCAACTACATTCGAATTCGCTCGATTCAGATGAAGCAACTGCAGGGATGCAGACCATGACACATAATGGATATTTAAATGCTTTCTATATACCTTCAGAATAATGAAGCAAAATGTGACCTGATATAAAGAAGGAAAAAATATATATAAGTCGCACTGGAGTATAAGTCGCATTTTTGGGGGAAATTTATTTGATAAAATCCAACACCAAGAACAGACATGTCATCTTGAAAGGCAATTTAAAATAAAAATAGAATACACCCTTGTGCGAACTCGTTCCTCTAGCTATAGCCACATAGCTTTTTAGCCCGCGATTGGCTTTTTTGTTTGAGTAACCTCCACTTTTCGGCAGTTCCTTACAAGTTTCTCGCTAACTCCAAACTTTCTTTCTGCTGCTCGATTACAGTTTTCGGCCGCAAATTTTACTACTTGCAGCTTGTAATCTGCAGAATATGATTTTCTTTTTGGTGCCATTTTTGTTAAGCCCTCCACAGACCTAGAGCGCCCTTTTGCGGTTTAGTGTGAAAATAATATGTGATGACATACGCTAATAATGTGTTAATAATTCCGAACATAAATCGCTCCAGAGTATAAATCGCACCCCGGGCCAAACTATGAAAAAAACTGAGACTTATAGTCCTGAAAATATGGTAAACAGAAACTCCAATCATTTGTAGTATATAAATGCAAATCTTTAAAAAAGTTTGAATTAAAGAAACACAAATTTGATGCATAAAGAGGAACATTTCCATATGTTGGATTAAACGCATTCCCTCTGTCAGATAATCTGCTTCACATTTAGTTTGGTTTTCTGCCACTGACCAGTAAAACATTGATTTGTTCGTCTATTTACAATCGTAACTGTTTTTGCCATTTTCGGTGTGGGAATCCTTTACAGTCAAGGATTGATATGATCATTAAGTCGTCTTCAGACAGCTCAGACCTCCGCTGCTCTTCTGCTGATTGGAATTGTGAGAGACTTTGAATGCCCTCCACAGACTTTTAGAGCTTCATTTATTATAGTTTTAAAGATTTTGCTTTGAGTTTTGAAATGTCTAAATGGTCTGGTACCCGTCTACCTTACAAAACTTTGACTTGTTAAGGTGGACACAGCAGGTCTTGATGCTAAATCTAGATTTTTTGCCTGAAATCCAATTTATTTGTTCAGAAGAAAAATATAGACCAGTTTTTATCTTTAACTATGTTTCAATCCAATTGTCATGTAAATTCAAGGAATCAAGGAATCAAGGAATCTTTATTTGTCATCACATCACATGTGGTACATGAGGTGGGACGAAAATTCTAATCCCCCGGTCCAGTTTACACCCTGATAGCAATTTTAAATAATGTAATAAAATATGAGAGTATAATATCTATGCGAGAAATAGGATTTGAGCTACACAAAATCTACAATATGGACATAGAATAACACAATATGGGACTTCGGACATAGCAGCATTGAGGATCGGAATGCAAATATATAATACATTATAAATTCTAAAGAGCTATACGAGAAATGTGATTTGACTCCACAGGAATATACAATATTGATCCAGAATCTACAATATAGTACTTCGGACATAGCAGCAATCAAAAGTCGGAGTGCAAGTGACATATTAATTGACATTTTAAAGGGACATTTTAAAGTGAACATTAAGTGAACCATTACAGCGACATTTTAAAGTGAACATTAAGTGAACCATTACAGCGACATTTTAAAGTGACATTTAGAAGTGTTATATTAAAGTGAACAGTGCCGGTTAAATGAGAAAGAGTTTTTCAGTTCTGGTTGTCATTGCGTGTGTTTGAGAGTCTCACAGCTTCAGGAATGAAGCTGTTTCTCAGTCTGGTGGTTTTACACTTGATGCTCCGCAGCCTCCTGCCTGAGGGGAGCGGGACAAAAAGTGAGTGTGCTGGGTGTGTGGGGTCCTTCATGATGCCGGCGGCCCTCTTCCTGCATCTGGAGGTGTAAATGTCTGTGGTGCTGGGGAGGCTGACTCCAACAGT
>JAVLVB010000556.1:169437-188945 GCA_032876305.1 Orestias chungarensis | reverse complement strand
GGGGGGGGGGGGGGGGGGTATGATCAAAATCAGCTGACAAAGATATTATTGCCCTTATATGGCGCCTCCCTAGTATAAGCATACAACTTCAAGGATTGGTTTTCCCCTTTTCACTGAACTCCTTTGGTTTCCCTTAGCTGCACGCTTTAAATTCAAATCACTAATGCTGGCATCAGCGCCCATCTACTTCAACACCCTCTTAAAGCCTTACGTCACCGCCCGCCCGCTCCGTTCCTCTAGAAACGCCAACTAACGCGACCAAAGCCCCGTGCAGTTCAATGTAAACTCTTCTCATTTGCGATTCCTCGCTGGTGGAACGACCTTACGTGCACTATCAGATTCTCTTTCCACCTTCAAGAAATCCTTGAAGACCCAGCTCTTCCTAGAGAATCTATCGCCCTGAAAGATCTAAAAGCACTTATTACCCCCCTGATATTAGTTAGCACTCAGTGTTTGGTACTTGGGCCTTCTGTGTTACCTAAATGCTGTAAATGAGCGTCATCATTAATGTTAAATCCCCTCCTAGCATATTGCAGGTAAATTGCGTCGTAGTTCAATGTTAAACCCTCTTTTTGTAAATCCCTTCAGAAAAAAGCATCTGATAAATGCAGAAATGTAAATGCTTCATAATACTCTAAAGCCAGAGACACACCACTTGTGTCCAACTCTTGACTCTCCAATACAGTTTTGTCCTAAACACAGAGACCTTAAAGTTTCAACTGATCACAACAATAAACCACTAAAAATATCTGTTCTTCCTATACTTCTGAGTTAATGCACCAGGTAAGTGAACCGTTTATTTATATCCTTCACTTTTTACCTATAATAAGTTCCATTTGCTCTGAATGTGAGCCACTGTGAAAAGCATTAGCTCAACAGTTTGGTATCATCAAGCAGCTCGGAGCAAAACAGATGCCATTTTTTATCCCAGTGTTGAGGTTGAAGACGCCTGCGGTCTTCAGCACGTTCAAACCCATTCAACATGATGTTCTGGGTAAATTCAGTGTGAATTTATTAGAAAATAAATTACCCCAAAAAAAGACAAGTTGACAAAAGTTATTTATAACTCACAGGAAAAATATTGAACCACATAAATAATAAGAAAAAACAAGAGAGGCTTTGGACTAATCACATAAACACAACAGCAGTAACCAACGACAGCTGTGAGAAAATATTAATAGATACAAGCAGGACCAGGTGATACAGAAATTCAACAAAACAACATCACAGGGGATAAAAGATGCACTGAACAAAAAGCAACAGTACAGAGACCCACAAGATGTTTTAAATCTTAATGAAGATAAGCCGACTTACAAAATACCTCAGTGGAGTACAAGACAGGGAGAACCGTGCGAAACAACATGGACCTGGAGCGAAGACAGCAGTAGTGAATACAGGAGAGTGGTTTGTATACTGGGAACCTGAATACTGGGTAAGGAACCAGGTGGCTGATTGTGAACAAGCTTCAGCTGAGAGCTGAGACCAGACAAACAGGCCGACGTACGAATAAAGAACAACCAGAGATCTTAACCCAAGTAAACGGCAACTGCAGAAAGACTTATCTAAAATAAAGGGTAATAAAAATGAAAAACAAATACCTAAGACAGAGATACAAAGGAGAGAAATATGCAAACCAATTAGAAAAAAATCAATCCAAAACAACTATGAGACATTCATAAGATTTTGACTTAACAATAATCAATTTTCAAATTCTATAAACACAAATATATAGCTGATCAATTTCCAGTTACTTTTTTTATTATTGTATTGTTTTCATTGCTTATCTGTTTAAAAACATGTAATAAAACTTGAGAGAGAATTTTTTATTTTATTTTAAAATACCAGAGTTGGACCATTGGCTATTTTTCACCTGTTGTTTCCAGACAAATCAGATATCTGTCGTGGTAAGAATCAAATAAAGCTCATACAAAACAAGTTTAAAATGAACCTATAATGCCAAATCATGTAATAAGTCAGATTGTTACAATATAAAGTTATATAAAACACAATTATTATTTAAAAAAATTCTATGAAGTCATCAACAATAATTTAAACCTTCATTAAAATGGCAAAACCATTAGAGGTAGAGTGTTGTTCTCTTTTACCAAGGTTGAGCTCACAGAAAAGCAAAATGTGACTGAAAATCAGCTTTCTTTGCTCAAATGTGACCCATATCTGACCTTCACTCAGCTGAAATAGGCCAATTCAGAATTTTTAACACATAAAAATTCAAATTTTTTATTTAATGTCCCATTCTGTCAGATTTTAACTTCACTAATGTGAGAGAACCGTCACAATTGTGCAGCAGAATTGTCGCTGCTGTGCGACTTCTATGTGTTTCTTCTACATGCGGGTCGCTTCGGGGTTGTAAACCTGAATTTGGTCAAATCTGAATTTGTTGGTAGTAATTTGTTGGGGAGTATCAGTAAAAAATCAGAACTGAGCAACAAGACTATCTGTGTGAACTTAAATTTCCAGATAATTTTTCTCAAAAAAAGAATTTGCAAAAGTAAGAAAGCGGCTAATAAACATGTTCAAAAGAACTGTGATTATACCAAAGTGCAGAAATCTTTACATGAAAGACAGATTTTATCCTGATTGGTGAACTGGTAACATAGAAATAAATAACGATTTTGTCACTTTTACAGAAAAGTCCATTGTGTATCTTTAACTCAAGTCTTGAGCATCTGGTCATCAGTGTGAAATAAGTTGTTAGAGACACATCATCTAAATATGATTTGGTTTTAATGAGGCAGCCAATAGAGATTCCAGCAGTGGTAGTTAGTGCAATATCTCATATTGTCATCATGCAACATTTACTCCCACCAGGCTTTAATGCCTTCCGACAATTTTATCAAGTATGTATTTAAAGACTTACTAGTGCAACATTTCTTAACCCTTAATGATCCTTGATGGAAGCCTTTCAGTCTGTTTCAAAACCGTAAAATTATCGAGAACAAAAGAACCTCCGGCGAGATTACGCTGCCGTTTAATTATCACAGCAGGGAGCTCTTTCATCCCTCATTGTTGCATGTAAAATGCACATATACGTTTTTACACTGATCAGAAATGGCGAGGAATACCCTGACAGGTGAAGTTCATTACAGATTTATATCAAACTGTAACATCCTGCCAGAAAAACACAGTGTCCTGGCCTCCATGTGGAGGTTGCTGTGACACATGCCGCCCACCTAAACATTCTCGCAGACCACGCACTCCCCCCAATGGCGACTACGTTTCCTGACACCATCCGTCACAAGGACAAAATCCTACTCCTCAATTTAAAAAAACACCTCATACAGGGACCTCCAAACTCCCCCACATGTAAGATTTATTGCTGCCCTTTGTTTGGATCTTGACATATTCACATACCCAGAACTCATCAGGTGACAGGAGCTTCCTTTCTGATTTAAATCATAAAACATTTAACCCTTTTAATACATCTATACCACAAGATTTGTGTCTAAGGAAATACAAACTAAGTGCAGGCAATGCTAACCAGACGGTGAACATCCAATTCTAAAGGTCTCAGAGGATCTATGCCAGCAAGAGTGCTCAGACTCCAGGGCCGTAATTTAATGAGTCAGAGCTGTTGGCCTTCATGGACCTATCATTAGGCAGGGGGGGGTTTAATGTGACTGATACGGTGCAAAAACATTCACAGCCCTGGCGCTTTTTCTTACATTTGATCCCATTACAACCGTGAACCTCACCTTAATTAGCTGGGATTTAAGTGATTGATCGACACAGAAGTGATGAATAATTGATATTACACGAACAATCAATCAATCCAGTGGGTTTGCCAGCAACTGACCAATCAGAGGTCACACTTTCACTTTCAGAAATATTTGCGGGAATACTTATTGTGAACTTGCTGCAGAAGGCAGGATCCAATTTATCAACTTTTCAAATCCCGAACTCGCTCTGACAGCTTTTTTATCTCCCATTTTTTCGTCATATTTACATATTAGGCTTAAAAAAACACTAAAACAGTTCCAGTCAATTTTGGCGGCCCAGTGTGGACAAAAGTGGTATTGTTTTAGCCTGAAGGAAGACTACATTTCCCAAGAGGACTAGCGTATAGCATGGTAAAATACTAAACTTCTGGTTGCCTGCAGTTGGATTGAAGTACATTTCTGTTTCCAGTGTCTGTGTGAAGGATGAATAGATGAGGTGATGAATCTAATTGTGGTGAAATAATGTCAGATGATGATGTTGGAGATAAGAAACGGGGGAAGTGACGTAAATTTAGCACAAAAGTTATGTAATTATTTAATGAAGGTCGAAATGTTACTTAGTGTTGCTTTAATGATTAAATCAAAAGATTAAGGCAATGCAATGTCGTGCCTTTCAAAATGTTTATTACGTTATTATAACTCTTAATTTATATACTGACAAATGTTTGTGTGGCTGACATTTACTGACATTGTGCAAAGATTAAGAATGATATTATGAGAAATTACAAGTTTCTCTCATTTGAACAGCCAATCAGAGCCAATGAAGGGGGAAATATGCGGACCAGACACTTTATAAACTACTTACAAATTTCCTTTGCAAACATCTTTCTTAGGGAAATCTAAGTTAAGCTAACTTAATGATAAACTGAACTTTTTGCACTGTTTGACATCTAGAATCATTTAAAATGAATGGATGATTGGAATAAAATGACTTTTCGTATAAAGTGCTTTGAGGTGACGTGAATCAATTTAGTAGAAATAAACAGAATTGAATTACGTTTTCTACATGAAAAAGAATAAATTAATGAAATCCTTTAATTAATTCATAGTTTCCCTAATTGCAGTAACATAAAATGTATTTTTTTGAGTGGGTTTCCTCACATGATCAAATATGGCTGACCTCCATACAATATTAAATTGAGCCGTGATGTGTGCAGTTCTGCCTTCTGTTACACTTTGTTTTGCAGAACTTCTTTTCTTGAGGTACATTCTGTACACTCCGGGCTTCACTCACCCAAAAATTTTGTCTGTGGAAAATTACACAACACGGATGAGGATTATGTAAACGAGAAGAAAGTATACGTCTCCAACCAGCCTATTCTTTCCCATATAAAACACCCACTCGTACGCACAGGCGCGCATACTTACACATGCACTTGCTGTTAAAAATATATCATGCTACAAGAAGCAGAGAGAAAAACCTCTCCCTGCGGACCAGCTCGGATGCTGAAAGCAACTCCGCTGGTGCAGACAAGCCTCCATTATGATACTCTGTGATAAAACTTCAAAAGCACTCACCCAGAAATGTGCAGAGTCCATCCTGCTGTGCAGCTTTGCTTAAAGACTAAAGAGTTTTTGGCTGTAAAAATGCGCTTCTGATCCAAAAGTAGGCCAAGGACGAGCTTTGGTCATCCACACAGGCTGGACCCAAGAAGCGCATCCAGATCATGGGGCTGCTTTTTGAACAGTGACCTACTTTACTACTTTACCTTAGGTGGGGCCACAGGCTCAGCATTTATCATATCTACCTATCTAGACCAGTAGCTGTAATGCTGCCTTCAAAAAGCTTTTCTCATTTCATAGGTTTGTTTTTCGTCATACACTTTTTATATTATTTCATTTATTAAGCAGAAAAACAACAAAACAATTCAAACCAAGTCTCCCTGTTTGTCACTGTAGTCCCCAAACGTTAGAAATAGTTGTAAGCCGTTCTTATTTCCTTGATTGCAGGTGTAAGGTTTGGCTGGAGGAGTCAAAAGAAAATGTGCCATTAATCAAAGCTAAGACAATATTCATTTGTAGTCATAAAATTCTTTACATAATCCCAGTTCTGCCCTCATTCCACTGTGCATTTTATATTTGTTATTGAAATTATAATTTTGTACTCTAAATGTTTGAATTATCTGGTCCTGTCATAACTCTCAGAGATTTTCATCCAGACCTACCTCCTCGCACCTACAGTCAGCCGAACAGCGGCTTCTGCAGGTACCATGGATAAGGACGAATATCAGAGGGAGTGAGAGTTTCCCTATTTTTTTCCCTATTGTTTGTGGATTACCTACCTCTGCACATTTAAAAGCCTAAGTATTTCCTGGTTTTTAAAACTCCACTTTGGAATCCATCTTTGGCTTATAACTCTAGAAACGCTCAGTTTGCCCTAGTTAATTTTATTTGGTTTCCTTGAGTTCAGTCTTTGTTGTTTTGGGTCAATGTATGTATGTTTGTGGCTGTTCTAAAGTGCTTTATAAACAGAGTTGATATGGTATGGTACAGTATGATTGGTAGGATGTGTGTTATGATCCTGGCCTGTCTGTCCTCTCTGCTCTGCAATTTGCTGTGAATCTAACCTGATGTTTTGGACCTGTTTCCCTGGCTTCTTGACCAGCTCTGGCAGGCAGACGGCGCCAGATTATTGAAAGCATCAGCAAGTAAATGCCCATCATTCCATGTCATGATTCTTCTTTTGTAACGACATTTTTTTTTGCCTGTCTAGTTCTCTGCATACCTTGCTGCTGATCTACTGAACATTCAACGTTGTTTCAGAAACTGGAGTTCGGCCTCTCGCCTTGCCCTGGGGTTCCTTGACGCTTATTCTGCGATCCCATGCCTGACAATGTTTCTGTGTCCTGACACCCATTCAAGCCTGTTTCCCAGATCCTTCTGCTTGGTTCTGCCCTCCAAGTTTAGATCATGCTTCCGTCTCTCTAAACAAGTTCGGGCAGAATTGAGTTAATCCGAAAATCTCTCATACTACATCTAAAATTATGGCAATAAACTCAATCTTCTACACTGTGTTGTTTGAATTTCTGGGTCTGTATGTATAGTCTTGTCTTGTCACACTGAAGGTATTGTACTGCAAGGTATGATAAAGTAAAGTATGATATTGTAAGGGGCCAGCTACATCTTGATGGTTACCCCTTAATCAATGAAATCATCATTTAAAATCCAATATTTTTTTTTGATATTAAAAATTTGTTGCATGGTCTTAACTTTGACATAAAAAATACATAAATGTGGTAGTAGAATATTTTGATAAATATGCTACATTTTGGTTATTCAAGATAAAGTTGTTCTTATTTTTTTCTGAATTAAAATAAAACCAAAACGGCATTTCAGTTTTTCACTTGCACATTGAAACTGTCTGCCCTAGAAATATTTTTACCTACAAATGTAGAACATTTCTGATTTGTCAGTAAGAGGATACAGACAGGAATGGGAGCCTGCTAGCTTGAGGAAGAGCCAATTGCTGCTTAGAGGGTCGTCACAGTGGGGTGGCTGTTAGCTGGGCACAGCTGCTCTCTTTTATTCCAGCAGCATACCATCCTCGGAGCAGGGTACGTGTGTAATTCACCATATGTCCAGAAACATGCTACTGTTTGTGTCACAACACAGATGGCCATTGATGGTTACTCATGTACATAGAACTAGTTTCTGAGAGATGTAATGAAGACTGCCCATACAGATCGCTTTCCTTGGTTGCTGCTTACAACTACGCTTGGCGGTTGGGTAGCAATGCCTCTTCTCACTGGCACAGGACAAAAATGTGAGCAAGTATGTTTATATGCACCAATAAAACAATGTCTATAAACTTTGTTTACAAAAAGTTTTGGTAACATATTTTGTTACGCTGTAAGGAAACAAACTCAAGACACTCAAGACAGATACTTTAGGTCACTGATCTCCTTCAAAGTGTTTTATGTCAACCTATGTATTTATTACGCTTGAACAAATTCAAAAGTTGCATGCATTTGATGCTTTAAATCAGTATTACAGAGGTTCTACATCATGCTTCCTCCTAAGGGCTTATTGTCGGTTACTCTGAGCTTTTTCTGTATCTTCTTCTACTTTTCTTATAGTGTTTTTCTCTCCAGGACGTAAACCTGGTCTGGTGTTCCGGTAAGTGAGGCACCTTCCTCTAGAGGGACACTGGCCTATGTAATGTTGCCAACATTTCAAAGTTCTCAAAGCTCATCTTTACTGCTTTTACTTTTTACTTATGTTTAACATAATAAGTACGCCTGATATTTTGCTTGTCTTTTTTGTTTTTGTTTGTTTGTTTCTATCTTCTCAAACCTTCAGTCATTCATTGCACATGGACTTAGAACATTGTGCTTAGCCAGGATCTGGTTCTACTGGAGGTTTCTTCCGTGAACAGCATAAGCTATCATCTACTGTTTCTGCATGTTGGTCCAGGAGGAGTGAATACTGCAAGTCAATTACTGGATGAAATAAGCTAGGTTTTCTTAGACAGAAAACCTTTTAAAGTACTTTAAATGATAAACTGAACTTAATTTTTCATTACTAAGACTGTAGCAAAACGGAAGCCATCCGCTACATCTGACTAAACTTGTGCAAAAATAATTAAAAAGAATGCACTAAAAGTTGTCTGGTAATGCCGAAAAGCTAAGGAACCTCATGCACGTATCAATGTTGACGTAATTACACGGGCCGTTGTCATTGGCAGCATTGAAAGATCTGAGGAGAACAACTTCATCATCTCTCTAATCAAGTCAATCATCTCCCAAATGCTGCATTCAAACAGCTGTCAAATGTAACCAGACTTTTCTACGTCAGGCTATAAAGTTGCACAGTTACGAACTTTGCCACTTCCATATGTAGAACTAAGTTAAACAAGTATTTGTCATTATTTTGACCCAGAAGAAGTAAACAACACGTAAACAACAGCAGAGTCCACTGTTATTGCTACATCATTGTGATTTGTACGTTTTGCTATGCAGGTCGCATTGAAGCTGTAAAGCGTTTGCATAGAACTCTGATGGCAGTCACTCTGAATTAGTAGCATGAACCACAGCGAAAGACTGGAGCTCAGCATCAAGACCTGCTTTGTGAACGTAGCCTTATTCACTGAGGCTGAGAAGTCTTTAAGCCAAACATATTTTATTGTGATGTCAAGGGATCATGAGAGGTAACCGAACCTCGTCTCGTCCTCTTTGCTTTCCTTTCCCAAGTCTCGACTACATGTAATACAGTGACAAGTATCCCACAGCTTCCTCTTCTGCAGACAGGCAGAGAATGCGCCTGACCGTCAGACTGAACCGTGATACCACCATGCGAAGCAAAAATGTAACTCAAGCCATCCCTGAGGTCCTTGATATGCAAGCGGCTGCTAGAGGTAAACCAGGCTGCAGCAGGGAACATTGACAAAGCGTCGTGGGCGTCATGCACATGCCGGCAACATGAGTAATACATGGAAATTGTCCTAAAAGGATCATTTGCGTTTCAGGGTCTTGGCTGATTGCATCAATAAGGAATATTTGTTAATTACAAATAGAATAGATGCAAAAATTCATTTCACTCTCAAACAGATCAGGACACAAACAGAACAGCCATCTCATTCTGTTCAGGGAACAGGCTGGTTATCTAGCAATTGGCACCCAGAGTAGCAAATGACCAGCACACACTAAACAAGGTACGATGCTGACTAACACTCGCCTTACTTGTTAACTTGCGGTAACCTTTTCTTGCTGATAATGCCCACCAACCCACAAGCTTGCTAATTAATAGGCAGCTGGGGACTTCTTAGGGTGCTAATGCATTCTCTTGTCCACTGCAGCATGTAATGATATAGCTCACATTCACCCTTGTGGCATATCAGCATGAGTAAGTAGTTGGTGGGAGTAAAGCCCTAATGTTAATCTGAAAAATACACCAGAGTAAGACAATGTAACTGGGATTATGTAACCTGCTAGGTACTATGCATGTTCTGTGCATGCTGATATCAGTGTGGGAAACACACAACTCAGAACTACACACATATGATTAGGCAGGGGAGCAAAGTTCTCTCAAAACTATTTATGCAAAGATTGTGTAGGTATTTCAAAGATATATTTTTAATTCAACATAAAATATTTTAATAAACTACTATATTGACTTTATACATAGTTTCCAGTTATAATCTGGAATCGCGAGGTGTAAAATTACCTTCAGAAAATGTTCAGAGTTGGGATGAGCAGAACTGCTAATAGGCGGGGTTGGGCCCCATCTGCTGGTCAGTCTGTGTACTGCTTTCAAAAGTCTGATTTGAGGTTAACAGAGTATGAACCTCCAACCAGTGTTCAGATTCATTCATGTTCTTATCTAAGATGACTTTTGTGATAATTAATACAGATGACCAAGTATTGGGTTGAAAGAAATACAAAAACTAAATGTGTGACTGTTTTAAACATAAAGGATCAGAATAACATTCAGTTCAGTTTAGTTTATTTATTTAGAGCCAATTCACAACACTGCGTCTCAATGCACTTTACAATGAAAGTCATTTCAAACCAATAACCATTAATTTAGAATATTCCTACCTGCTAATCAGTGCTTTAAGTTAAGTTATCCTTGAATTTAGCTTTAAAGTGACACTAAGTAACTTTTGAACCTTCATAAAATATTTTCATAACGTTTGTGATCATACGTCGACTTACAGCTCGTTGAATGACGCCTCTGTCATGAACCGAGGGGTCCGTATCGCTTTAACCGGCACCAAGCAACTTTGAGGAGGGTGGCAGGAACCTTGCCACACAAAACAACTACAAATGTGCTGACTGCTTTACTGCATACGTCACTTCCCCCGTTTCTTATCTCCAACATCATCATCTGACATTGTTTCACCACAATTAGATTCATCACCTCATCACTATTCATCCTTCACACAGACACTGGAAACAGAAATGAACTTCAATCCAACTGCAGGCGACCATCAGATCAGGATTTTACGATGTTATGCACTGGTGCTCATGGGAAATGCAGTCTCCCTTCAGGCTACCGCTTTTGTCCATTTGGCGCTAAAATCGACCGAAACAGAAACTTATTTCTTGTTCTTTTAAAAGTTTTCAACCTAAGGAAACCCAGCAGATTCCATCGAGTCATTGATTTAAAGCTTTCTTTCTTCCACGACCAGAATGCAGAGACGGTAGAGGATAGCTTTAGCTGTTTACTTCACTTTACAGCAATTCCTCATACCGAGCATGCAAGTAGCAACAGTGGAGAGAAACAAAAACTCCTTTAACAGCAAAAACTCCAACAGTACTTTCTATGTTAAGCAAAAGTTAAAAGTTAAAAGCAGGACAGGGTGACCGTTGTGTTGCTGGCAGCTCCATCTCAGCCTCCCCCTTCAGCGAGGAGTCACAGCTAACATAACACCAGACCTGGTGTCGCTTCTATGGAGAGAAAACAATTGAAATAACTGAGGAGAAGAAGAAAGAAGCAGTGGCAGAAGCAGTCAGAAATTCCTCCATCTGCCTAAACCCACAGGGGCCGAACTACAGAAATACAGAGAGTAAAAAACTGTCCTTTAATCAGTCTCAACAGTCCTGCATGATTATGTTCATTCTCCATCTGCCCAACTCTGACCTTTATTGTTGAATGTCTCCAACCAAGCGAGAGACGCTAATGCTGGTGGAGGACTTGAAATGCACACAGCTACCACAGCTTAGAACGGCAGCTTTGCATCTTAAATAGATACATCCATGAGATGTGTGTTTGTGGAGTCTGAGGCAAATCATTTGGGAAGAGACAAAGCAGATTACACAGACCACCTCGACTAGTTTTCTCTTTTCTACAGAAATCCTGCCGCTGACAGGCTCGGTTGATGTCATATATTCAAGTTTACTCGTCTTTTAAGAACGAGCAGCGGTCCTGAAGGATGTTTCTATATTTTCTGGCCTGGTTCTTTTTCTGTTTATCCACTGATAACCAATGCAAACCTCAAATCATCATAGCTCCTATGTGAATCCTTCTTACATTTAGAGCGGCTTCTTCAAAATAATTGAAAATCATTTGCTCAGATGGCATTGTTGAACTAGACTTACTTAAATCCACATGAAGACAGGTGCAAGAAAGTCTGACAACTACGTTTTTTTCCACAAAGATTTGTGAAAACCACTGCGTTGGAGCAGTTTGCTGCCATATTGAAAATGCAACAACTCACCATCTGTAAACACACAATGTTTGTTGAGAGATTTGTAAAAGCTGCTCACAGTGTTAACGTAGATTTCAGTTTGCCTGTTTACGTCTGACACAGGAAGTTTTGTACCTTTATAAGTATTTAGTTCATATTTATTGATCATTACTGCAGAAATCACCACTGAAAGTACAATGTTGTACAGAACCACCCCAATACCAAGATGCATTCATTGCAAAATGTCATTTTTGACATTTCTTAAAGGAACGTTGAAAGTATTTGTTGTGGAAATAACGTCTCAGAGCAGAAAGTAGCAGAAGGATATAAAGGTAACTGAAGCATTTGTGTGCAGGGAAGACTAATTACTGGATCTGAAACAGGTGAGTCTAGGTAGTCAATTTGAACCAGCTGAAGCCACTGACTTAAATCAAGTTTAAACCACAACAACAGAACGAACAACAAACACTTTACACTCTTACGCCTTCTTCATCAATCTGATTTGGGGCCTGTTATAATTCCTGAGCATGTTTGTGAACCACAAATGTGTTTCTGCACTGTAAAAAACCCCAAAAAGAAACAAACAAAAAAACTAGTTCAACGTCACAAAGTGTTGTTCAACTCAGGTGCCTCAGAATAGCTGGTTACCCCCAGAGGAAGGAATGTAAAGCTGATTTGATCTCTTGTGTAGTAAGAGTGAGCAAGCTAGGGTGACTAGTTATAAGATCTGGGAGTTTGCCAAACATCCAGCCTTTGACTAGGCAATGAACTCAGACAAACTATGGAAAAGAAACGTTGACGTTGTTGTTTTTAAACCTGATTTCATCGTTGCCGTAACGATAAAAGTAAGAATGATAATTACAAAATTCTGCTCTTGACAAACATGTCAGCTTAGGATAGACTAAATTCAGAAAGAAGTTACATAAAGAAGGTGATTTTTATCAATAACTGCATTTAATCACATGTTTTAATGTAACAATGCTGTAATTTAACATTAATGGTGGGGGTGGGGGTGAAAAGAAAGTTTTCTAACATCAATATTCTTATGTTTTTACACTACATTTCACTAGTTTGTAGCTTTCAATCATATGCAGTTCCCCAATTTCCCCTAACCTAAGTATCTATAACTTCAGCTTAAAAACTGCAGTAGGCCCACTTAAGCTCTTCAAACATGGACTAAAGTCTTAAACTCTGGGAAATCCCTGAACTGAGTTTAGGGATTTCCCAACAAGCTACTTTTGACTTCCGCTCTGACTGTTTTTATTCACTGTGTTGCATGTCTGAGGAACCATTTCACGCGTATGTTGTGTAAGGCCCATTGATGATGATGCAGAGTTAAAACCCTTTTAGTTTGACCACAGAGTTTCTTTTTCTGATAGGAAATCCCACCGTTAGGTAGCAAAAGATAATAAAATGATACAAAAAAAGAACATAAATGATAAAGAAATAAAATGTAAACTATTATATTAGGGTTACAGCTATGGAACTCATTCATTAGTACTGGCCATCTTTTTTTCCAGTTTGCTGCCACGTTGACAATCTTTTGTGATGTGCTCCAAGTCTTTGAGGTTGGAAGGGTGAAATTAAACCATTACTTTAAATCCAAATCTGCTAGGCGTACATTTTTACACAAACTAGTAGGAGTTAGGGGTTTTGCTTCTTCTAACCGTTGGAGTCAGACTGATTAAACAGAGCACTCTGCCTCTCAGAGCCCAGTGAGTGGGGAACGTCCACGCCTCCTCTGGACAATCCAAATATGTCCGGAGATTTTACTTTTTCACCAGGCAGAAGCTCAGCAGAGGAACAGGCGAGTCCATCTGAGGAATCTCAGGCAGCTCTCGATTATTATTTATGGACGTTTTTAAAAGAAATTCCTATGTTCAACCCTTGAATGCATTTTATTATTGGTTAAGGATAGCTATTCATGACATATTTAGGGATTTGCCAGCGTAATAATGATTTCAAGATTGAAATTGGTACGGACATTTGCACGGCAGCAACAGAATGATGTCAGTATGTTTTGTATGTCTGTGTGTAACCAGGGCTGCATTCACAAAAGCAGGCAAATTAAATCTAAATTTGATTTTTTTATCCAAAATGCATCCCGTATCAGACTTTTTCATAGATGTCTGAACCGCCCATTATCCATTTTTACCACCCTCCAATATTTTTCCGAAGCATCTGCACTTAAAACAGATCCCATTTCAAATCATTGATGGGAGGAATTCACCATCATTCTCCAGAAGAAGCCAAATTAAGTAAATCTGGACACAAACAATGTCTAAAACTAGCAGTTCCAGGTTGCGATCTTGTGATAAGGTCTGTTCTGATTGCTTAGTAACTTTAAAATCCATCCTCACGCTCTTGTGTGACGTCCACATTCCTCTTCTTGGTCACTTTTGGGTCGTCGGATTTTGGCAAAAAATAATTGAGCATCAAGTCCTGCTTATTTATTTTCTTGGCACTCCACACTTATACAAAGGCAAAATAAAAAATTGCCTCCTTCTGCGCCATAATTATAAAATTTGTCTGAGCCAATCAAAAATAAAAACCAATGTACTTCAGGCAAATTTACAGTACAGCTGCTTGAATTTTAATCAGGGCAAAGGAGAACCTCTAAACATCACAGATGGGCTGCAAGTCAGAAGCCACTCCTGATACACTCCTTTCATGTGCTTGTGGAAAACAGAGGTGAGATGACACGTGAAGCACAAAGCAGACGGATGAGGAAGGATCTGTGAAGTCTCACAGCGCACTGTTCTTATATCTCAGCTACAAGGCAGACTCTTGACAACGGGCCCCAGGGAACTGAAAGACTAGAGGAAGAGCTTATTAATCATTTATAGCACTTGGGTTGTGTTCTCAGAAAGACAGTTTTGTGATAACTCATTTATGTTACCACCACTATCTGAGCGTTGCTGGTGCATGACATCAGCACAGGTGTGGTCCAGGTGAAGTGCTAAAATAACAGATTTCTACATAAACAGGAATGCAGTTCTAAACAACAGATTTTTAGAATTAAATCAATGTTTTGTCTCCTTCTTTGTTAACTTTAGTATTTCATATCACTTCAGAGGTTGTGCAACTTCTAAGGAGCGAGACCTACGCAATTCGTGCAACACAAACCAAATTAAAGAAGCTTTGCACATTTACTGCATCATCTTACAACATCCTGCAGGAGACAAAGATGAGTGCCTCTAGTAAAAACATAAAACAAAATACTGAACAACATCACCATTGTTGTGCTTTTGTGTCACATCTGAAACAATTGTGATCAATACTACAGTGACATCTTCAGTCACACTTTTTATCAAATTTGTCTATTTTTGGTTCAGTTGTTGGCAAATCAAAACATGGGACCAAACAATAATAATAATACATTTAAGCCAACGACTAATATTTTGTCTTGCTTCCTTTTTAAAAAACATACTGTATTTTTTGTGAAATATTTGTACTAAATAACTTATTTTATGGTAACAGGTTAAACTATGACCCACACTTTAATATTATTTTTTTACAATAACCATATATTTTGTAGTATATTGTGGGGGCTGTCTGCCGTGCACTGTTGGGTCGGGAAGAAAGGGTTGTAGAGAGGACTTCAGTTGAACATCGAAGATTTTATTTGAAACTGCAGTAAAAACAGCCGAATCATCTAAGCTCAATTGTTGAAATCCTTGTTGATGTTTGAACACAGATCTCCACAGACCTATGATTAACTGGCATTCCCGTAGGTATAGTTCTTACAGAGTTGTACACACATGTACATTCTCCATATGGTGCTCATTAGGTTAAAGGAATCAACCGGCGCCTCCTCAGATGGAGATTTATACCTTTTCTCATCTGGTTGTGTTGGAGCAAACCTTCTTGCTTGGACTGTTTAAGGTCGAACAGTCTTTTGATGATCACACACTACATATTTCAATGCATTTTCTGCTTTATTTATGTTTTACTAATGATAATTAAAAAACAACAACAATTCGTGTTTGTAAATAAAAATGTTTTCAGGCCTTTTTTAAATGCCTGAACGGGTGGACAACACCACCCCCTCTAAGGCACACAGTCTGTCTCAGCAGGGTAACATCACACAAGTTAAGCTAGTACCTCAACTGCATCAATGCAGCCCTGGTGAATTAAAAAGGAATCACTGTGGATCCAGACCAGAAGCGAAGAGAGAGAAGGAGGAAGTTCATTGATCATGATTGGCAATGTCAGATCGATAGCTAACTAGCTGGATGCTGTTGAGTCTTGGAAGATGCTCAGTGTGTGCAAGCAAGGTTTTTTTCATAAAGTGACACACATTATAGACAAAATCCGCAATCTATTATACAAGTACAGAGTATCTTCAGTCAGATTCGTAACACAATCGAGCTTTTAAAAAAATGTTCTGCTGTTCAGCAGTAATAAAACTCTATAAAGAAAAAAGACGAGAGAACATTTTTTGAAGTCCTGTAAGATTAGGCCTGCTGTAAAAAGCTGAAAGCCTATTTAAATAATAAAAAAGAACCAAAAGATATTATTTGGGTTACATTAAAGAAACACTAAAGACGTTTTGGTCTATATTGGCGGCTAAGTGTGGACAAAAGCGGTAGTATTTAGCATGAAGGAAGACTGCATTTCCCATGAGCACCAGCGCATAGCTTGGTAAAATCCTGATGTCCAGGTTGTCTGCAGTTGGATTGATGTACATTTCTGTTTCCAGTGTCTCTCTGAAGGATGAATAGTGATGAGATGATGAATCTAATTGTGTTGAAACAATGTCAGATGATGATGATGGAGATAAGAAACGGGGGAAGTGACGTGTAACGTAAAGCAGTCAGCACATTTGTAGTTGTTTTGTGAGGGCAGGGTTCCTGCCACCCCCCTCAAAGTCTCTTACCGGTTAAAGCAATACAGACCCCCTCTGGCCATAACAGAGGCGTCATTGAAGGAGCTGTAAGTCGACGTATGATCACAAAAGTTATGAAAACATTTTATGACAGTTGAAAAATTACTTAGTGTTGCTGTAATTTAGCTATTAAGCATTTACTTAGTTTGAGACTCAGTCATTATCAAGGCAGCATTTGGGAATATTTTATGTATTATCATTGCATAAAAACAAATATCTTTTTTATAAATTGAGTGGTAATTGACTTGTCAATGTTTAGATATATATGTAACAGTACAGTTGCATTCAGAAGACGTTTTCACAATTTCCACCCTCTACAGAAACCAGTTTGAACTCGTTCATGGTTGTGCTACTCCGCTACAAACATCCTATCATGAGCTTTACATGTAACCAACATAAGGCTAAGCCTCTGTGTCCTGACAGGATGTATGAAGCATTGTTTATGCCACACTGGTGTGAGTTTAAAGATTTGCATTAATGCAGACTGCTACAGGAGAACATCTCTGTCCATGAGCGTCAGCATGTAAAGCAAATCGTTGAAGAAACTGTTGATGATGTTAGCTTCAACATTCAGTTTCCTTCTGGGAATAATCCAGATTTTTTTAATTTATATTTCACACCATCTTGGCACATTTTAGTAAAATTCATCAAATCTGTAGCTGTTACTTCTCTTGAGAGTCCAGAACTTTTTTGATAAGTTGTTTTGTATTAATATTATTTTATTTTTTAAAACCACATCTTATCTTACTTACATTTTTGGTAAACAGTACTTTCATGGTGGTCTATCAGAGAAAGACACAATAAAAAACATTGGATGGTTGTAATAGAAACAGCAGAAGGCTTTTAGAGTGTCTTTGCAAGGATGTGAATGCAAACAAACGCCCTCATTTAAATCTGTTATGTGTGTGTGTGTGTGTGTGTGTGTGTGTGTGTGTGTGTGTGTGTGTGTGTGTGTGTGTGTGTGTGTGTGTGTGTGTGTGTGTGTGTGTGAGTGACATTGTGAGAACAAATACTATCCTTGTGGGGACTTGCTCCTGTTTCTGAGTCAGACATCGGGTGTGTGGACTCACTTGTGTGACTTGAGTTAAGGTTAGGCTATAGAAATGATTGGATGTCAAAGTCCCCGTAAGGATAGCATTACAAGTGTGTGTACGTACAGGAACATTTCTGTCGGATTAGAAAAGGGAAACTTGTCGATAAGGATTCATAAATACTGTTGTGTTTGCCCTTGTGAGTAATCTTGAACCACCGTCGCTGGTGGAGCTGCCAGTACTGAGGCGTGTCTGGCTTATTCATTTGCGGATTGATCTGTCTGGATTTCCGAGTACCCTTGCACAACAAAATACAGACAAGTGTTCTCGAGATGACGCAGGAACATTCACTGCAAGCTTGGAGTAAATGTTAACAAACCAGATATTGAATTGGTGACCAAAAGAGCTCAGAGGCCCTGGATTTAACGCATGCTTATGTCGTAGATTTGTTCTGGACCAATCAGGGAGAGACCAGTACTCAGTAAAACAGAGAAAGATGCATCGTCGTCTTTTTGAGTTTATTCAAAGCCATAAAACATTTAAAGTCTCTGTCCCTGAGAGACAGAGCAAGAAAATGAAGTCACGGGGTCTGGATTTGTTTAAATGAAGAGAGGTATGGAGAACATGAACACATTCTTCACAATGAAAGAAGTTCTTGGTATGAAAAAGATGTTCTGATCACTTTTCTATACTTTTGGTGGGTTAAAAATTAAAGCAAACGCTGTAAAAGAAATAAAATCCTTTAATTGCGGTTGCAGGCAGCAGGTTAGCACATTATCAGTCGACTTATTGCTCATTATGCTTGTCTGGGGAGGTTCCGCAGAACAATAACCTGGTAGTCATTCATCTTAAGCAGTGCAATAAAAAACAACAACGAGCACAGGGATGAAGCCTTCGTGTGCACAAAACAGTGGGAATACACATGCTTCTCTAGTATATTATAGGTGGTTTTCTGCCATAGTTTGATGGTTCGGGAAGAAAGGCTCTGTAGACACGGATTCAGTTGAACAGCGAACATTTTATTTTGAACGGCAGCCCAAGTCAGAACAGGCGAATTCTGAGGAAATCTGAGCTCAATTATCTGAATCTCTGTTTATGTTTGGACACGGGCTCTTTTTAGCATTAAATGAGTCTACATTCTTGTCTGTACCTCTCCTTATTCAGTCAGTGTTAATGAAAAACCACTTGCCTAGAATGGTTTTTTGCGTACAACAGAAGTCTTCTGACAATCAGACACTACGGTTTTGCTTTTTCCTTGCTTGGCTGAGAGATTTTCAGGTCTAAATCATGCATGAAATCAAATCGGTCGAAAAAAGAAAGACCACGAAATCAATTAAACAACGTAGCCTGCAACTTTAGGCGCCTGTGTGTCAAAACACCACGGGGCTCATTTGCAAGAGAAGAAATCAAATTAAAGCTCCTATTTGAATAGGGAAAGGCTTCTAATAAACAAAAGGGAGAGTATGAACCAAACACACACAGTTAGATAGATAGATGGACAGACAGATAGATGGATGGATGGATGGATAGATAGATAGATAGATAGATAGATAGATAGATAGATAGATAGATAGATAGATAGATAGATAGATAGATAGATAGATAGATAGATAGATAGATAGATAGATAGATAGATAGATAGATAGATAGATAGATAGATAGATAGATAGATAGACAGATAGATAGATAGATAGATAGATAGATAGATAGATAGATAGATAGAT
>JAVLVB010000556.1:105005-136860 GCA_032876305.1 Orestias chungarensis | reverse complement strand
ATGATTTTTTTTGTCTATTTTCTTGTTTAATTATGGTAGTTTTGCCTTTTTTACAAGTTTTTACACATTTTCATGTAACTTCAGCAGACTAGGGGAACTCGTTTTACGTCATTAATGATTGAATACGGATATAAAAGTACTAATAGTTCCTTTGGCAGATGTTTCTTCATTACTTTTCTGTAAAACATTTGTCACTTTTTTTTTTTAGAATGAGTTTCTGGCTGCCATAGTTGTGCTTAACAGATTTTCTTTTCCAAGTGAGGCTTCAGAAATATAGAGCCTCCCTTGCTTCCCATACTTTAATCTTTTACTGATTTCCGAGGTGTTATATATAATCTAAAGCTAAACATGACTGAGGCGGGGGTGCACAGAGTGAAAGGGAACATATACACAGACAGAAAATCAATACTCAAATAGAAACAAGCAAGTTAGTAACTTTTTTAAACAATATTTATAAAAAAATAAGCTCCCATATCTTTCTCAAAGGTTACTGGTAAATTAGTTTTGTCTTTGCACTGGAAATTAGACCAAGATACAAAAGATAGTTCAGATTTTTGCAGTGAAGCCAGATAACAAAATTTAAACCAATGTCTAAAAAACCGTCTGTTTTTGAAGATAATCTGGTTTGTAGGGACGCTCCTGCTGGTCAGAGAAAGGTTTCGGCTGTCCGAGTTCTTCATCCAGCTCTGTCGGTTTCTCTCTTTCCAGGTGACATCAGTTGCAAGGGGATGACCGAGCGCATTCATAACATCAATCTCCACAACTTCAGCAATTCTGTACTCGAGACCCTCGATGAGCAGCGAAACCGCGGGCACTTCTGTGACGTGACCGTTCGGATCCATGGAAGCATGCTGCGAGCTCACCGGTGCGTGCTGGCCGCTGGAAGCCCGTTCTTTCAGGACAAACTGCTCTTGGGCTACAGCGACATCGAGATCCCCTCCGTGGTCTCGGTGCAATCCATCCAGAAGCTGATAGACTTTATGTACAGTGGAATCCTGCGAGTGTCTCAGTCGGAAGCCCTGCAGATCCTCACCGCCGCCAGCATTCTGCAGATCAAGACCGTCATCGACGAGTGCACGCGCATCGTGTCCCAGAATGTTGGCCTGGCCGGTCCAGGGGGGTTCCCGGGGGTACCAGGCGACTCCGGCCAGGACACACCCCGTGGCACCCCGGAGTCTGGCACCTCCGGGCCCAGCAGTGATGCAGAATCAGGCTATATGCAAGTAACATCACAGCAAAGTGTAGACCGTGCATACACGTCACTGTACTCCTACCCCGGCCTGTCTCTGCAGAATGGCACCCGCGAGCGCTCCATCTATATCAACCCGCTGTCAGCAAATTACGATCCGAGCAACCAGAAGGACCAGCAGTCGCGAAACCCGCCCTGGATGAACCGCATCCCGGAGCGGTCCCAGCAGGTGGATCGCTTCATGTCCAACGCGGAGTCCACTCACTGCCGCAAGCAGCCACGACCGGTACGCATCCAAACGGGCGGGATGCACATCAAGCAGGAGGCCGAAGACGAGTACACCTGCTACGACGACATGGGCGACTGCCAAGACGACACCGACCACAACGAGGGTGTGGGGGGCGAATCCAAGGTTGAGAACTTTGACTCAGGGGTGAGCTCCTCCATCAGCACAGAGACGGACACCATGGAGCAGCAGCCGTACCTGACAAGCTTCAAACGCGACAGGGTCAGGGAGGGGCATCACGGCGAGGGGGTGCAGGTGCAGATAGAGGTCAGCGACTCGTCCCTGGAGCGAATGCAAAAGACGGAGGACGGCGACACTTCCCACAGCACTAGTAACAGTAGCATGATGCAGCCCCTGCCAAACTCGGTCAAGCTCAGCCCCATGTCCCAGTACATGCGCCAGATCGAATCACACACCAGCAACCTGAGGATGCCGCTCACCGTGACCAGCAATTCCCAAGTGATGGGCCCGGCTGGAAGCACCTTCCTGCCCACGCTCTTCCCCGCGCAGCCGTCTCGAGACCACAAGCCTTTCCTTTACCTTCATGGCCAGCAGCAGACCCAGTTTGTGGCGGTGCCGCCGCCCGTCATGCCCTCATTCCCGAACCCCCTGTCGGTACAGCAGGCGCCATCTCAGCAGCAGCAGGCCGCGGGAGGGCTCGGCCCGGGGGAGAAGAAGCCCTACGAATGCACTCTCTGCAGTAAGAACTTTACTGCCAAACAGAATTACGTCAAACACATGTTTGTCCACACTGGTAAGCCCAAACTTCCAAATATTCAGGTTAAAAACGAGTTGAATAGAAACTAGCAGGTATAGGATGTAGACTAAAGCTACGTTCACACAGCAGGTCTCCAGGCTCAATTAGCATTTTTCTGCTAAAATGCACATTAAGGTTGTCGAGCAATGGGAACGGGAACATGTAGATGTGGTTCTAATGGAGCAGAATTACGATGCATGTTTCTCTCCAATGACTTAAAAGTCTGATAAATGCCAAATGACCCCGTCTGACTGTTTTACTGTAAAACAACATCAGAATTGGGCTGATATGGGTCACAAATTGGCAGAAGTATCGGATTTGGGTTGCTTTTGCCTGCTAGGTGGACATGGCCTTAGAGTAACGCTGTTGGTTTAAATTTCAGTAACAGAATGTAAAGGTTGGTCATGTTCGACCCAAAAAACTATAGTCTTCTAAATTTCAAGTTAAAAACAGCTTTTTTTTGTGAGCTTTTAGATAAAACTACGGTTAGGAATCACAGAGATTAATGAATTGGGTTAGAATGAGCCTTGGTTGAAACAAAAATACAATATAATTAGGTTAAATTAGGTGTTGTCATCTCAAAAAGGTTTTAAAATGTTTGCTTTCAGAGTTCTTCCCTTTTTGTTCCTCTTTGTTTTACATTCAGCCAAAATACTGTCAGTCCCTTACCTGCCTTAGATTTGTTATAGACCTAAAAAATGATTATTTACAATGAAAAAGTCTGGTGCCGACTGATTGGTCAGTTGTAATTTTCTATGTGAATCAAGTATTTCACTTTTAACCTTTAACTATAGCAACTCAGAGAAGTATACGGTGCAAAACCATAAAATCATTAAAATTAGTGTGTTGTCTGTTGGAACCGTAGCAGGGGTCCCCAAAACCACATTTGGTTCTGTGGTTTCTGCGCAGCAGCTCTTACAAAACCATAAAGAAACGTTTCTTTTGAGTCTGCACACAAAAGGAAAGTGTTAAAGGAGTTATTTTGTAAACTTTGCATATAACATCTTGAACTTTATAAAAGCCACTGGCTTTAAATTTTGTTTATTGTGGTTCAACAGCTTCCATATCTATTAAAAAGCTCATCTAACTGAAAAAAGTTGTTCGTCTTCACTTTGTTTAGATCTGGGCCGTTATTTTCAGGTTCCTGCAGACGTTTCTGGGAACAGCTGCAATAATTTTTTTCCCATCGAATTTAGTTAATGTATAATATTTAAAATAGTCCAGTTAATGATTATAAACCTTGCAAAACTTGCTTACAAACCATAAAAGCCTGAGATTTAAAGGAATTTACTTTCATTTCACTCTACCTGCAAGTCTTTTATTTTGTTAACCATGAATGTGTAGCAGAGAAGCATCCATCAACGGTTCGTGGCCAATCTACATTACACTTTTCTTAAAGTCTTTATCTGACTATTTCTGTTTTTTATACGGCTACAACAATGTATTTTGATAGAATTAATCAAAATAATCATTTATTATAATTGGAATGAATATAAAGAAGCAAACAACTCACCCTGTTGTTTTTTTAATCAATTCTCCGACACTGTTTGGCGTTTGCAGGCGGGCCTGAGGTGCTGAGGTTCAGAGCTTTATTCGCCATCATTATAGAGACAATCTCTCCATAAACTCCACAAAATGAACTTTAGCAAGAAACTTTAAAACAATTTGAAGCTGTCTGATGCTCAGTACAGTTAGAGACTGCTCATAATCTTTCTTTCTATCCCTTTAAAAGCGAAACGAGAAGCCTCAGAGTCCCGCTGTACAAATATTTTACAAACTGCACCAGTCACATTGCTCACATCCAACAGTAAAATCTTAAGTACGGACATGATTAAACATGCCGCACAATATTGTGTGCAGACGGTCACAGTTGAAAGGAGTTTTTTTTATCAAATCTACGTGACTTTAAAATGTAAGAGCAGTTTTCAGAGGCACTTCCTGCTTTAAATAACGTCAGCCTAGTCAATTTGAAACAGTGGACATCATCGTCACAAAGGAAAAGAATCAAATATCATGTAATTAGATGGTCCCATAAAAAGAACTTAGACAACCATTATCATTCATTACAATCCATTTCCTGTCCAGAACCGCTCGCTGTATTGAGGCTACTGGCAGAGCGGCAAGTGGAAGAGACGATAAATCATAGACTGAATGCACTGTGATATTAGATATGAATGACCCATGAATAATTATGTTTACTTACATTGCGAAAAGGAGGTTTTTGATTTGGAAAGACAAGAAATCTGTTTGTTTCGATTTACATGATTCCAGTTAAGGCTGCGTAACGTAAGAGTAGCATGGATGGCTTCAGGGAGCTGATGTTTCTGCAACGTGGTCCATACATAGTATCCTGGCTGCAGAATTGAGGTTAAAAAATGGACTTGACTCACTTCCAAATCACTTAATTGCTAATTTTTCTGTCCTTAATAAATCACTATATGCTCTCAGGAAGCCCGATATACACTCCACACCACGGGGACGCTGAAAAGCGTCATTAAAAATGACCGCGCCACACAGATTTTGACATTTTAGTCAAAGCCCTCATCGAGTTGGCTGTTTACGCCGTGAACAGATGGAGCTAAATTAGCTGTAGGAACGAAGATGGGAGTAGAATGGAGGGGTTAAGATTTGCACGATTTTCCCAGGAGTGATGTAAATAGTACTTTTTTTTCTGAGACATAATTTTAGCATTAAATTTGGAGTATATTTGGACACATGGCAACGGCAAAACACTGAGACGTGCTCAGATGTGATTGTTCAAACACTACAAATGAGTATTCCTCTCTAATGTGCAAACCTTATTGTTTTTTTTTTCTACCCTTTAACGCTTTTTGCGTTGTGTGTGTGTGCATATCCAGGTGAGAAGCCTCATCAGTGCAGCATCTGCTGGCGCTCGTTCTCCCTGAAGGATTACCTAATTAAACATATGGTGACACACACAGGGGTGCGGGCCTACCAGTGCAGCATCTGCAACAAGCGCTTCACCCAGAAGAGCTCGCTGAACGTCCACATGCGGCTGCACCGCGGCGAGAAGTCCTACGAGTGCTACATCTGCAAGAAGAAGTTCTCGCACAAGACCCTGCTGGAGCGCCACATGGCGCTGCACAGCAACGCCAGCGCCATCACGGGGCTGTCGGTGAGTGTGGGCTCGCCGGGCCCCGTCTCCATCCCCATGCCGATCGCCGTCCCCGAGCCCGGAGCCGGAGTCGTGGCCCTCGCCATGCCAGTGAGCGGCGGCGGCGCCGGAGTCGGGGCGGGGGTTGGAACGGGAGTGGGTGTCGCTGCTGAAGCGAGCTGCCAAGAAGGGACCACCTACGTGTGCTCCGTCTGCCCGGCCAAGTTCGACCAAATGGAGCTCTTCAATGACCACATGCGAATGCATGTCTCCGATGGATAAGTAAGAATAAAAAGAAGAAACTTATTTCTGAAAGAATGACAAATACAATGGCACTAGATTTTCATTTTCTTATTTTGAGGTATGAAGAGTAATGAGTATAGACACTGGCACATTAAGTTTCCCCAAAAAAAACAAAAAAAAAGTTACATTTTTCTTTTTTTTCCTGTTATTCTAAAAGAAAAAAAAAGATGGTGGCCTTAAGGCTCAGTGGTTTGATATTGATCTACTGGATGGATCCAAACTACGGGCCTCTAAATGTATGCTTTCCTAAAATGCTGATTTATGTGTTCAACACTACCGAAAGGCCTGCGAGAGAAACACATACACACAAACACACCTGTAGTCTAGATACGTCAGAATGACTTTAAACGAGCAAATATGTTTGAATGTCTGGGTTTGTTTTTGCATGTATGTTTGTATGCCTCTTTATTTGTCCACCTTTGTGTGTGTGTGTGTGTGTGTGTGTGTGTATTGCTATGAGGCATAAATCATGGCAGTTGTGAATCCATATTGACCAGTTTGGAAACTTAGATTTCCAAGCTTACTGTGGTATAATTTACAACAACAATGACAATACAAGACAAAAAAAACAGAAAAAAAAATCTGGGGTTGGGCTAAATATTCCCTCTAAAGAATCCGGACGCTCACAAGATTGCCTTCTTCTATCATAGAAATGACAAAAAACAAAGGAGACTTAATTTGACACTGGGTTTTATTTATTCCTGTGGTTTTAAGGGATTCTAATGCAGCTTTTGTCGAGGTACCAGTTTTAATCATTTTACTTAATTAATTGTAACTTCCTGTCCAGGGTGATGGGGGGGGGGGGGTAAAATATGGTTATTTCTCACCTGTTTTATGAGTTTTGACGGTCAAGAGACCGTTTACTAAGTTTTTGTGTGTTGATGAGATAGTATTTGAGCAGAAATTTGTTTTTTTCCCCCTGGAGTTTAGAGTTTATCTCATTTGCACGCACTGCCTTTTTAATATCCTAACAGACTGTTAAGGCTACTTAGATTTCTTCCACTGCAAAACATACTGAAAAAAATGGAAGATTCATCTGAGAATGGTTGTGTTGTTGTTTCTGTTTCGTATTTTAGCCTTTTTCACTGTTAAGACAGTCTGGAATATGGGACTAAACTCTCTCCTATGTTATTGCTGCTCCTCAACCTGCACCCGACTGTTATTGGATATAGATACAGAAAAACTAAGAATTTGTCACTTCAACTATCGTTTTTATTGAGTAGCCAGATTTAATATCATAATTGAATTACAGTTTTGTCGGGAGGGGGTCGGTTGGGCTGCTGATTGGATCATGGTGTAGATTAATTTTGAGTGGGACCAAAAAGCAAAATAATTGCCGCCCTGAATCCTGCAACGCCTGTGTAACCTGTTCATTACGATTGCTTTTTTTTAGCAGGTGGGAGCTGAGTGCGTTACTCTCTCTCTCTCTGTCTCGCAACGTTCTGAAAGGAAATACAGCCTGAATGCAAAAAAAAAAAAAAAAGTAGCTCTCATCAATCGATGATATACCACAAGCTGCAGATGGACTGTGTAGAAAAAAACAAAACGGCAAACATTCCCAATTTTGTCCGACACCAGGACACAGCATGTGTAGAATAGATGTTGAGGTTTGTGTCATTCAAGCGCCGCCCCACTTTCGGCGGATCATAGATAGTTTTTAATCCTTTTTTACATTGTTTTATATCCAAAGTAGATGTCTCACACACACACACACACGCACATGGAAAAACACACATGCAACTGCCTGCAACTGTGACCTGAAGGATTTGCTTCTTTAAGCGAGCAAACACTTTAGGCAGTTGTACGATAAAGCGAATAACTAACTGCATTCAGGGGCGTCTTCAAAAGAACTCCTGTCAGTTCAGAAAAAAAGTGCTATTTTGCACATTTTCTTAAAATGCCTGTGCTTAATATTGAAATCGTTTTCCTAAATGAACTTTCTTTTATTCAATTTCAAAGGAAAAAAAAAATTTGATAAGTGGACTGCATTATTTTCTTGCATATATGTTGCACTGCTTAAACCAATAAGTGCACTACTGTTAACAGAGATCTAGTTTTAGAAAAGAAGAGATTTTCTTTTCTTCTTCTTCTTCTTTTTAAGAGTTCACATGAATAGTTCTGTAAATTTGGCTTCTCTTGGCTTTCGTTATTGCTCGCTGTTACCTTCAGTATACTCTCGTGCCGTGTTAATGCAAGCGTTTTGTTTTGTTTAAACATGCTGTGTGCTCATCATTGTTTTAAACCTTTGAAATATTATATCGTGTCAGTTCCCTATAAAAGTTCAATTTCTTTGGGGTTTTTTGGGGGGGGTTTTAGAAACAGTGCAGAATTTTCCTATGAGAACATCGAAGCCAAACATCATTAACAGTGAAACAACAGTAATAATAGAGAACCTCCCATCCAAGTCTTTTGGCGGAAGTGATATTATATTATTAATAATACATTTATAATATGACGTGTAAGAAAGTTTCTGTTGTGATGGAGTGCAGCTTCTTTGATATCAGTCCGTCACTAGTGCACAGTCGTGTCCCTTTCCTTCGATGTTTGTGCGTCAGTGAGTGTCTGTGTGCGTTTAATAGCCTAATCAAATCGTTGATTAGGGGAATATCTCAACTGTAGGGCTTCCTTTGCAATATGCAGCGCAGGTACTACAAAAAAACACGGCTCTCCAGACATTTTGGGCTAATATGACACCTGTAACAATTTGTAACCTAGCTAGCTTGATGGAGTTCAGAAAGAAATATAAAAAAACCACTTCTAGGAAAAGATGTTTTGAAAGGATGAGGTTGGTCCTCGGTGAAAGTAGCACGTTATTCAACAGTTGATTGGGCGTGTCTCTATGGCGTGCCTAGAAAGTGTACGGTTGCTGTTCGTGGCTGTTGTTGCCCGGTTTGGCAATATTGCTGCATGCTAGTGCTGTGTGTGTGTCTCTGCGCGTCACGTGGAGGGTTAAAATCTCATGCCTTAACAGACGATGCACTAAAGGAAAAATATGTAAGCACCTGCCGAGATCTCTCTCTCTTTTTTTCCCCACAACGGCTGGTGATGTTCGTCGTCCGTTCGAGTTCCAAACACTGCCAAACTAACGTCATCACTTTCTTTCTTTTTTACCAGAAAAGCAAAGAAACAAACAAACAAAAAAGCGCCAAAGGCAGAGACGGCGAGTGGAATCTGTTTAGTGTTTTCTTTTTGTTTGGTGTAGTTGGCATGTTTCTAACATTCCTCCACGGCACCTAAATTTTCACGTACGTGTCTGTTTGCTTGTGAACACCCGTATCAAATGCACTATTGACTGTAGCCAGACGAGTAAAACCAGCCTTGTGGTGTCATTGGTCTAAATATTGGTGGCTTGGTGATGGTTTTCTTGAAATGTTTGGTATCATGAGTACAATTTCAGTTGTTTCTTGATCACTTATGTTTCTTTTTTTTAATCATTATTATGATTAGTTTGGGGATTAACAAAAGTAGCCAATCTTCATGTGATCTGGGTGACGGCTAAAGCTTTTCCTGATGGTGGTTGACTTCTTGTAACATAAGGTGTTTGATAGGAGACTAGGTCTGGAATGGGAAGAACCTTTTTCTCCAGTGTGTCATAATGTGCTATAGCATAAACCCAATCTTCCCTTCCCATTGTTGCGTTAGCATCACATGTCCTTTATTGTCCATAGATATATATTCCTTAGGGTACTTCGGCTAATTGTGGTGGTGCTGAATTCTTCTCTCGGTTGCAAAAGCAAAGAAAAAGAGTTAAATTTCTAGGCTTGCAACAGTTTTCATTTCCCTTAAACCTTTTAACATGTTTTCACATTACTACCACAAAACTAAATGTATTTTATTGGAATTTAATGATAGTTGTGCATGAGTGGGTCGTAGAGAAAGAAATTATTCATTTTTTATTGTAATAAGATTTTAACAACAGAAAACTAATCAAATCTAACGATTCTTGGGGTATTGCTTGTACTTTTTTTTTTACGTTACCAACACTGTATTTTTACTCTCACAGGTTATGTTCGCACAGCAGGTGTTGCTGTTTAATTAAGAAATTTGGCTTAACAGTGTGAACGGTTTAAACGTGCACAGACAGCATCGGCGTGTTTCTGGTAGCGACCATGGGAGCCGACCGCATCGCCCCGAAATCCGAGTTAGATGAAGTAAGTTAAGAAAAAAGGAAGCTAAAGGAAGCTAAACTTAGCGATGCTTGCTTCAGTTTTACAGGTAAAACTTTTTCTGGTGCAGGATTACGACACAGATCTCATAAAATGCCATTCGAATTAGTGCCACACAGGAAAATTGCGCATTTCAGTTTTATTTTGGGGGATGAAAAGAGAACAGGCCGTTCAGACTGCTGTGCATGTTTTTACCAACTCTGACAGACCAGCATCCCCACAGCATAATGCTGCCACCACTGTAGGGCATAGCATTTTCATTCGGAGGTTTCCGTAAAAACCTGCGGATTTGTCCATTTTTAGGGAGATCGCCATAATGGGGGCTGAAAATGAAGCAAATTCAAATTCAAAACCATCCTTTTTTTTCGTCAAACATCTCCGTTGATCATAGTAGTGTTTAAAAGGCTTAAAAGGTCAAAGGGTGATGAATACTTTGCAAGGTAACTTTAAAAGTTGTTGCAACGATATCCTAAAAACAAAAAACCAATGTATTCCTTTTTTCCTCAGTCGTGCTCCTCAAAGTTGTAGGTCTAGACCTTTTCTGTTGGCGACACGCTCGCGTCTTCTAATAACAAGAAAACTAAAAAGTACAAAAAAAAACATGTTCTGAGAAATAGACAATAGCCTCTGCCGTTTGTGTTGTGTTTGAAATATATTCCTGTTGGTTTGGTTCATATTAGCGTAGAGACGCGAGGTCTACAGTACATTGTTGTCCTTCTTGCGGTAAGTTAAAATTTCACTGTTGAAAGTCGATGATTTCAGGACTTCTTCCTGCTTCTCTGGTGGTCATTGTGGTGTTGTTCATAGCATCTTGCGCGGCCCAGATTAAGGGAGTAGTCTGCCTTTTTTCTTTGTCTCTACCGTGTAACTTATATATCCACGTATGCTTTCACACTGAGGTGAAAGATGGATGGTTTTAGCGTTTAGTCTGAAAAGCATGGGTCTGTCTCTTCTTCAGTCTGTCTTCACACGTTTAAAAGTCAGATTCTATTTTTATTCAAGCAAGTCACAAAACAAAAGGTCTTCAGGAGACTGCGAGGAACACCATTTACACGGTAACCAACTGCATTTTTGTCCTGCCAATACATATAAGAATCAAATGGTTACAAATATGCTATATATATTTTGAGTATCGCCATCTCCATGCAGATAAAGAATACATTTTCAGATAGTTTGATAAGAAGAAAAGATCTAACTGCAGCTAGAGTATTACTGTACTTTGTGGGATATAGGGAGTATGCCTAACAAGTGCCTACCAGAACATGCAGCAACTATACAGACTATTCATAGTTTTTCTCTCCTGCGTTGCACAAACACAGTATATACGCTATTAAGAATATACTATTTATACTAGTACAGCGGAAGTACAGCCTAGTGCTGGTGGGTGCGGCAAATGAGAACCCTTTAAAAATACCTGAAATGTTTTATTCATATACAGTAAAAGCTACATCTGCTAGTTTGATTTTAACTTTTTTTATTACTGTGTTGTGTTTCGCACCATCTGGAGGATTTGAAGATTCAAACTGCAATCGTGTTCGTTTAATTAAATGTCGCGGCTCAGCTCGGTTGTTTCCCTCTTTTGTTCAGAAGGCTGTCGGATTATTTCATGTGCTTCTTACAGTATTTGCCGTTTGCAAACAAGCCATAATACTGGAATGTACTGTGAGGACGTGGGACGGGCAACCTGTGAGCAGCAGGGGGAGACACACGCGGCAGCTGGACGAAGGAAAGTTTACACACCTGCCTGTTGCAGCCAAACTGAATCCAGGTTTAATCCTCAGATTTCTTCATCTCCCTGTTGGTAAATAATGCCATTCTGTAAAATGATAACAGCATTTAAGAGCACAACAGTCGTTGCTTACACCCCAGCCTTCGTGTTAATGAATGTGACGGTTTGCATTCTGTAGGAGCTGGAAGCTGCTTTTAGTTCCTTAGTTGGTTTCAAAGTCCAGAACAAAGCACCTACACGTGCAAACCGAAGCCCGTGTCCTTCCCAGTGATCCTTTAGGTTTGATTCTCCTGCAGCTTGTTTATGTGTAAGCTGGAGTTGACGGGCCACGTTTTAGAAGAGAAAATTAGATTTTTTGAAAGGGTTTGGCTTCAGGTAGACGATCCTATTGCATGTAAACTGGCTTCTGTGAGCAATATGGACACAGAACTAAAAGAAAGTATAGAAAATTCAAAACACAAATCAGGTTCTCAAAGCTGAGCCGCAGCGAGATGAAAAGGGTTTCGGGACGGCTTATTATTCCGTCCCCAGTGGACTAATTACCCGGCTTTCTCTCCAACCCTCTCCAACTTGGTTGCGGTGCCAATTTCCGGAAGGGGTGCACTTTTCAATTCTTAAATTAGAAGTGAGAAGCAGGAACAGGAAAACAAATAAGAGGACAGATCTAAAATGAAAACGCGAGGTTTTGAATCTTTAAATCCTCCACAATGCATTGTTTTAAGTAAATAGGAGAAAACGATAAAAGACACGGTTCATCCTTTTTGAAGTGAACTTCGGTTCAGATTTTAGTACGATATCATACCTGCATGGGATTAGTCGCCATAGTGTCTCCGTTGCTGCTGAATTTGATGGCTAGTCCGAGTGGACAGAATCTGGATTTTAAAACGGCCACCTTAAAAGCATCAAAGATTTGTCACATGATCGTCATTGTGAAGACAGGAAGCAGAGGCTGGAGGCGGTGCGCTGACATTGTTGTCCTGTCTGAAACATGGAAGCGATGGGAACACATGAAGTGTTTCTGGTCTAAATAAATGTCTGGTATTAAGTAATATCACAGTTTTATTGATTTACAGACTGATTGCTAAAGTTTTACATTAACCACACTGCCTCCTACTTCCATTTCCTTTATAATGAACTGAGAGTATCTGGTAAATTCATAAATGTGACAGAATTGTCATGTATTTAGTCCCTTTTGGTCCTGGTTTAGCCATAAAATTCAGCCTCCAGTACCGACTAATCTGGGATTGTATTAAACGAAGACGCCAGTTAAACTTTATTTTATTTTTTTAGATCACTCAACAGAGCATCACTCCAATATTCTGAACTGTCCCTTTAATGAGAAACAGGCTTAGCTTCATAGCATTTAGGCAGCTTCATATGCAGCAGGTAGTCCCCGTCATCCAAACGTTCTTTAAAGAAACGGTGTCTGTTCAGGTTTTACAAATATCTTTATAGCTTTACAAACACAGCGAAACAGCAGATTATAAAGTATAAGACAGCGATGCTAAGCTATAACTAAAGTCCTCTTTATATTCTCTATATGAACATGCAGTTATTAGGCTACCCCCCTGTTTTCACCGGACGTCCTCTGCGGATCGTCCCTCTCCGCTAGCAGAGCACAAACTCCCTTTTCCTTCACCTTTCCTTGTCAGCGGGGCGAGGGGAGTCGGTCCCGACTCTGAGGCTCTTTTTTCTGTGTTTTTAGTCACTGCGGCCTTTTTATGGCTTAGTTCAGCCGGATGAGACAATTCAGTTTTGAGATGTGCAGCAGCGGCGTAACTAAAGACGTACATTCCTTCTCTTCAGTCCAGCACATTCCAACTTTTGAGTCCGCCGTTTGTTTTCTGCTCCTGACATCACACAGAATGTTTTAACTGTAAATCTGTTGCATATTTTTCTCAAGAATATACTTTTAATAAACACACAGGTAAAAATTGGATTTCTCCTACCGTTCTTTTTCCAAACTGATCTTTTCCTTGATTCAAATTCCCCGTAAGATCCTAAAACCTTGTGAGCAGCTCACTGGCGTGCCGGCTGGTTTTAACGGCAGCGTGCGCCGGAGCTGCTGCTCTGTCTGTCCTGGATGTCTGGATCACGTTTTTATTGTTCAGACACACAAAAAACGAAACTAGAATAAAACACACAGATTCGAGACGCCAGGATTTGATTAGTTGAGTTTTAGCACAATTTTGAACGTTGAGATGATTTGCAAATCATTAGGAGATACTAACGGAATAAGAATAAACAAGCTGTACAATATTTGTTTTTGCAAACCAAAGAAAAGTTAGGAGCACTTCTGTTTCTGGAGAAATGAGAACTTTTTCTGTAATCAAGCGTTTTTCCCTGTTGTTTTGTTCCGGGTGTGCTCCTGAAACTGCGTGTCCGCTTCGTCGCTCGAGTGCTCGTGTACAGTTTTGTGGATTGTGTTGATTTGCTATCGTAGAACAAAATAGATGATTCTCTTTTTTGTTTTTGTTTTGTTGTTTTTTTCCTGATAAATGAGAAATGCAACAAAACATGAAAATGAATCTCGACACAGTAGCTGTGACGTAAACGCATGGCGCGCTAAGACACGTATCAGGATTGTGAATGTTGCATCGTCTCACTGGCGATACGTAATACTTAACAACCGCTGGTTCTCTTCACACACACACACACATTTTCTTTTCTTTTCTCCTCCTCTTATGACCTACTTCAGATTACTTTGTCTGATTGTTTTATACGTGTCTTTTTCTCTTTTTATAACAAATTTCTTCTAATGAGGCTGTCCCTAAAATACCAATCTGACAACGCGGATTAGAAAAGATTAAACCATTTACACTTGAGACGGACCAAGATGTTAATTTTGCACATATTTGTAGGTTTTTTATTTAAAGCCAAAAAAACAACAACAACAACAACAAATAATCGTTCACATCTTTTAATCACAGAAGTTGACAAAAAAAAAAGTCCGATGTAGTCGAGGTTAAGGAGAAATATGTGAAGGAAAGAAATAAAAAAAACGACACTCAAACCAAATTAAGCGATGGAGTCAACCATCACGATGTAATCCAAAAAGGCGATTAGAGGCCTATTTTTCAGAACCGATTTTCACGTGTAACACACATCGTCTGCCAGATGAATGTAAAGAAAAAAAATAAATAAATTTCGGTATTTGATCACAGACAAAATTCATCACTGTAAAAGCTTGCTGTATGCTTCCTAAAATACGGGGGAGAATTATCCAATTACTGTAATTCAGGCAGTGTTTTGCTTCTGAATCCTAAATTTTCTGTAACCCAAAAACAGCTTAAATTGATTTTATTTTCCCTTTTCTTTTCTGAGGCTTTTTGCTGCCATATCATGTATGTACACGTTGTTTTTTAAACATGCACTTGCGTTAAACTATGAGATGTGCATTTAAATACATGTATATTTTGTTAGGCTCTGTTTGTTTGTTTGTTTGTTTGTTGTTTTAGAGTGAAGTATCTTATTTTCCTTCTACGAATCATTTTTCCTGATACAATCCTGAACTTGGCAGAAGTGGAGCTGTTGTAGTAAAGGTAGTTTAACATCGAAACTAAGCAACCCTAAATATATGCTGCAGTAACGTGTTTTCACTTTGTCTTTTTTTTTCTTTTGATAATTTATGCTCCAAGTTGTTTTTTATTGTATTATTATATTATTATTGCTGTTGTTATGAAACAAGCTTGTTTGAAATGTGTTGACTGCTGTTTTGAAATAGGAGTATTTCATATATTCATATATATGTATATATATATGTGTGTGTATATATATATATATATATATATATATATATATATATATAAAATGTGCGAGGACGTTTTTATATGATTTGTCAAACACTGGACTGGAGTGAGTTTTCCAACATTTCCAAGTTGAGAGATGTGTTTGACACACTAAACTGCACAGATAACACCCACTAGCATCATTGTTGAGCCGTCAGACCAAGCTCTTCCTCCTGCCCTCGTGATTGGGAGATATTAGTGACGTGAACCTAAAACAAAACAAAAAACAGCCGTTTGGAGGTAAAACATGTCGCTTAATTCAAACGTATGTAAAGCAGGAAGGTTTTTCCGAATTGTTGCATGGCAAAGACTGGTGACTGATTTTTTGTTTTGCTTTTTTGACAAAAAAAATTAGTTTAAAGGGACGGCAGCTTCTCACCTAAGCAGTTACCGCATTCATCTGAGCGATTCCCTCTACGCTAAAGCAGATTGTGAATCATCAGACCAAACACCACTTCTCAAACCAGAAAAGAGATTTGCACTAGACTGATTTCTTTATTTCTTTTTTCAGTTTTTGGTCTTCTTCTATCTAAAAGCAATATAACAACCCCATTTTTTAAACCGTAGTAACTGCACGGTTGTCACTGTCCCCGCAGTGCGAAGGCCGATATTTGACCGTCTTCTTTTGTATTTGTAGGCACAGAATGTGTCGCCTTTTAAAGCGCACATCCACATGTTGGTAGCAGGGTTTCTTTTTTATTTCTTGACCCAGCAACATGCTGAGTATTCTTGTCCAGAACCAGGTGGCATTAAAACTGGTGTTTTCTCCTGTGATTGATTTTGGACAAAATGTGCAGCGCTCACACGTCAGAGGCGGGATTCAGCATGTCACAGGAAAAGAAGTCATTCAGCGTGAGTCCGTGTCACACAGCCTGCAACAAACACAAATACCAAAAGATAAAACCCAGCTACATCCACCGCTGTGCACATTTAAAACACTAGTCACGGATCTCTGCATATTTGGTCACTTTGACTGATATTTTTACAAAAAATCGAAATAAAAAAACTGCTTTAATGAAATAATCAAAAACCCCAAAAGTGCTTCTGTAAAAACAAAACAAAAAACGACCATTGGCTTCTCCCATAGAGAACTTTGTCTACCAAATTGCATCCCATGTCATTCATTGTTCAACGGGATCATTGAAAGCAGCCACAACTCTTCAGTTCACTCATAATTGTACATTTCCCCCAAAGTCAGACGGGAAAAGAACCGTCTCCATTTTCTTTCACCTGTAGTGGGTCTAGTGGCTTTCCTGTTTTCTCCTCCGCTTCATGGCGTTGCTGAACGATGTCCGCGGTTCTGTCTAGATTTGCGTGTGAGAGGAAGCGTAAGTACGTGCCTTTCTTGTAATCTCCTCGTGAGTTTGTTTATTATTGAAAAGCTGAAGCCAGCCAATTGTGTTTGCACTAAAAACCAAATTGCTTTTTTCTTTTCTTTTCCTCCTCTCTCTCTCTTTGTGATGTGGACTATTTAAGCGAGCTTGTTGCGTCACTTTAACCGTACAGTATGCATGAGGGTGAACTTGGTAAAGTCTAGGGATCGAGCTCTCGTCCGTTGATCTGTAAAACCAGATCAACAGACTTCGAGGTTCAGCTTAGAGCATCCTTGTGAATATATCTCGGCTTAGTTCCACGTTTTTTCACGTCCATCTCCTTACACAGCAGTTTCGTTTGTTGTTGTTGTTGTTTTTTTATTATCATCATTCACAGTTTCAGCGGTAAAAAAAAAATAAAAATCAAATAACAGCTTTTACTTTCACATGCCACAGTTAGTTACAAATATTCTTATTTTTTCCAAGTCCATGGGAATGCATGAGTATACGAGGTCGCCTCAAGACTATTGGTCAAATTAAGTTTGTTTTATTTTTGCTTATATTTATTGATTCTTTTTAGTGACATCATAAAAAGACTTATTTGCTTTGTCTTATATTTGCACCTTAATCATGTAAGTCCATTGGGGCGGGGGGGAGAAACAGCAACAGAAAAAAAGAGGCTGTCAGTGTAATATCTCTGATTTTAGCACCTTACTACACAGCATGTTTTCACTTTACGCCAGTTTAACTATTCTTCCATATGTTCGATTTCCAATCCGAATCTGATTTTTTTTTCACAATTTGAAATAAATAAAAAGATTTTAAGGGATGTGCCAAAGTTTGGAGGCGATCTCTCGAGTTGTTATGCTTGTCATTTGCTATCCTCCTTTATCAGCTATAGCAACCGTATGTCAACACTTTCCTATAACAGTGTGTGGAATCAATTTATCTCAGCTAACAGTATCATTACTTGTCATTTTACAATAAGCCCTGTTTTTCACATATATTTACCAGTGACGTGTATTTGTTATTATAAAGAAAATAGCCGTAAAAGCTTCATTATGTTACATAATATTGTGACTTTTTTCGAAAAACTGTGAAGACTTATCTTGCATATACTTTATAAAGAAGTATTAAGCCTTAATACAAAAGACTAAAAAAAGTGTGGAAGAATAAACTGATTGTTGCTAAGTAAGGATGATTTTTGTAAATGTTACCAGCACTTTTTTTGTAATTTTCACTCTCTGAGGTATTGTACAAGTTCAAGCTGTTTGTGAAGTTTGATTATGAAGGAATAAAAACTAGTACTTTCCTGTACTTCACAGAAAGTGTTGTCGTGGTTTTTATGCGTCCTGCGACTTCTTCTCAGGTGTTATCCAGTCACTGTGTGTTGGAACCAGGCTTAAGCTTTTCACGTTTTCTCACATTACAAAACTAAATGTCATAATGATCATAATGAAGTTCTCAATGCTGGATTTAGATCCGATACTACTGATTTAACGCGGCCGCCATCAGACTTAAGTGGGAACGGTTTACAACCCAAAAGCGACAAGAAGAAGAATGTAGATGTCCCTCGGTGGTGGATGGATATCAAAGTTATTGAGCATAGGGGGGGCCGACCGTATCGTCACAACATCAGAACGCGATGAAGGAAGCTGAGAACAGAAGAAAGCTAAACTTGGCACTGCTTGCTTCGGACATTTCGTACGTCCAGATTTACCGTGTCTGGCTCCTTCTTGGTGCAGAATTATGACACAAGTCGGATGAATTGCAACATACCCGTTCAAACTGCAGACGCTTTGAAAATCATCCGTAATTGGCCCAGGTCTGTTTTATTTTTATTTTTAGAAGATTAAAAAAGATCCTCATTGGGCCTTAAAGAAGTCGTGCTATGTTTCGCCTATAGACAAAAAAACATCGAGCCTATAAACTCTTTACTCTGAGAGCCCAACTCAAAATGAAACACAACCAACTTCTCTCACAAATCACAGTTAGTGAAGGAGTTGAATTTGTGAAATGTGAGGAACAATATAAGCATCTGACTGAGCACGGTTCATCAAATCTAGCAGGGCGGGGCCACCCAGCCAAACCTGCTGGGCCGAGAGAGCCATTACCAGTAAAGCAGAAAAGAGTCGGACGGTAACCCGGGAGGACGACAACTATTTCTCACGCACTCCAGATATTTGGCTTTCATGGAAGATTGGCAAGGAGAAAATATTGTTTAAAAACAGGACCGGAGTTTGAAGGGAACCCTGCAAATATGCAGAAGAATGCACAATCGAGAAATGCCAGTTTTTCAAAAAATTCAATTTTTGGAAAATCTTTTTTAAAATAAAGGGAAAAAAATGGGTTATTTCTTTATTCATATTTGAATATTATGCCCTGTCGCCCAGCCTGCCTCCAGTATGACAATGATCTGTAACAAATGTCCAGAATCCAATGGTTTATGATGCATTAGAATGGCCTAGTCAAAGTCCAGACACACGCCCATAACAGTCAGCACCTACAACAAATCTATGAAGAAAGTTACATAGTATGAGCTGCAACATTTTGAATTATTAAGGTTGTTTTGGAAATTGGAGTTTATTTTGTACCAGTGAGAATTTAGGTCATTTTTTATCCCCCTTATAAATGATGCACTACTTCATGTGGGTGTGTCATATAAAATTCATTAAACATTATAGTTGTGATATGTCAAAATGTATCTAAAAGATTATGTGTGGAAAATTATGCAAAAATGCTGAATATGATGAGAACCGAGAAACCCAAACGTACGGATGTATGATTTTAATGTGCATTTATTCAACAGATTACAGTGGCCTGGTGAGGGTAGGTGTCCATGCCAATTACAGTTGATCTGCATCCTGGAATGGATCCCAGAATGGAGGAAACACCCAGGACGAGCCGCCAGCTCGTTACGATCCTATGACTAATAAACGCTCATTCTTCCCTTCACACCTACGTGTGCATCCACAGTGGGAGGAGACTGAGGCTTTACACAGAAACAAACCACAGAGTGGGTGTGAGGCTACGCTCCTGCTGCTGATAGGCCAGGGAGGATTTTCTCAAAGACGACAATCAAGCCTGCAAAGAGACCGTTCTGCATGTGTAAACTACTAGATACCAGAGGTCTGCAATCTGTCCAAACCAACTAGACATGTTTCATGTCCTTTGTTTATTGCTGCAAATTTAATCAAATCAAATAAAAAAGACGTTTCATTCATATTCACTATTTTAAAGAACCACCATTTTATTTGTGCCAGATAATGCTGGACCCTCCCCTGATCCCATCTCAGGCTAAGACCTTGCAGATGGTCTCCATAAAGGAAGCAGGACAGCCCAGATAAGCGCTGCCATCTGTAGATGATATTGTGTTTGTGATTGGTTGATGATAATCATCGAGCTGAATGCGACGCAAAGAAAAGTAAAATGCAAAATTAAACAGCAAAGTAGTGCTAATTAAACACATGGAGAAAACTGCATACATACTTCAATGCAGAGTTAACTGTGAGCGTATTTAATGTCCACTCAGCGTCGTTGGTGCAGGAGAACGGGATTCAAACCGGCGACCGCTGCAAGGCCTTGTTTTCCTGGTGATCACTGATCAGGTTATACTAGGGCGTTACAGATGCAGCTCAAGGCTGAACCACAGACAAATTTACGAGCAGATTTTTGGCCAAATCCTCAGTTATGTCAGGATTTTGTTCTTGGAAATTTTCTTTAAAATATTAGAGAAGCAAAATAGCATAATTTAGTTTTTTTTTTTATTATTTAGAGAGCGTCTTTGAATGTCTGTGAATTGTTTAGGTGAAATACAATTATGCATTTTAAAGGCGCATGTCCTTAATGTGACGCAGTTTTAAAAGAAACTTACTCAAACATGTCAAATTCAACCAAATATTGGGTAAAACGTCTTTGCAGTTTTGTTATTATGAATAATATTTATCCAACAAGAAGCTTTGCATTTTCATTGATTTTATCTGATTGATGTTTTGATCAGAGCTACATGTCAAAATAAATGGTAACTATTTAAGTATTGATATTAGTATCAGTTCATCCGAAAGTATTTCTATGAAATATCTCAATAGAAACCCATGAAATAAACAAAAAACTGGTCAGAATTGGACCTTTCAGACTGGCGTTTAAGGGCGGATCTGTTTCATATACGGGCCAATAATCTGATTTGGGTGGATCTGCATGCTCTGTAAACTAAAATGCAAATTATCTCATTTTAAATCTCAACTTTGGAGCTCAGAGAAATGTATTCTTCTTTTCTTCCTAGATCAATCGTGATGTAAAATGCTTCTCAGTCCAACTAAATAAACTAGTTTTAAGCAACAGCTTCTTCCCTGACCGTTTGAAAACAGACAGTTTATAAGAATGAGGAGGTAGAGAGTATGCACCCATCATCACTGCGGTACTTTCTATTTAAAGCTTCTCTTCGTTTAGCCGTGCCGCCGCCCCAGAGGACTCCACATTTAAAGTACTCCTGGTCCAGTATTTCCTGTTTCTGCTGGTTGTATCTTCCTGTTGTTCCTCTCCACCGTCTCCATCACCTGAGGTTCCTTAGGTTGAAAAATAAACTGGAGTGGATGTGAATGATTAGAAACTCCTTGAGATGAAAAGTTTTAAACTGCTAATAAAGATTAAAACAAATGTCTTTTTTTTTTCTTAAAAAGTGAAAGGATGAATAATTAAAGTTTGTTCTTTATCATTTTAGAGTAACTTAATTACAAGTTAACTTCTTTGCCTCAAAGAAACTTTTTTCTTCCACCCAACTTTCCTTGAATGTTTGGCCAGTTCTTTGCTCAGTGATTGTTTTCTGATTATTCGGGACAGATTTGGAGTTTATAAATACTTCCTGATAAAGTGATGCAACATTACTATATGACAAAAGCCTTCTCTGGAAAGGAGAGACAGAAAACCAGCTTTAAGATCATTTTATTTACAACACAAACTGCAAATTACTCATTTTCCATCAACGTTTATCAGCAGCTGTTAATTAAACTTCCATCATCAGCTGATCAGAAAGCTTCGCGCTCATTGGATGAGTGAGAAACCCAAAGGTGTGGCTGATTAAATGCATCTTAGTTTCAACGCTGAGAGAAAACTGAGGCGGTTTTCAAGCTTGTTTGAGCTTAAACCGCAGATGTTCCCCTCTAGCGCCCCCTTCTGCCAATCAGGCTAAACTACATGCTCCCTCCAAGACTACAGGAAAATGTTTCTGCCTCAACTAGAGTATATTTGAGATGTGGGATGTGTTTGTCTTCAGAAACCCTTCTGCTTCTACACTCCTATAAGATTTGTTACCCATCACCGCCTGGACATGAATTTCACTTTAACATGACTTTTGGTACTCGAAGCTGACCGTAAGTTTTTATTACTGGACATTTCAAATGAGCTGAAACCCCAAGATCCTATGACTTTTAATTTAAATGCTAGTAGCAGAAAATGTTTAATTTAAAGTAAGAGCTCCTGTGCTCTGCAGGAAGTGTGCCATGTTCAAAAGGTGAACACGCCAGTGTGTTAGCGGCTCAGGGAGATAAGCGCGAGTAAATATAGCAGTGGGGTTTAATCCACTGCGCGTTTCATCTCATGCTATGACAGTGGAGGAGACAGTTCACATCAATGGTTACGGTTGCTCCCCATGATAGATTTATTCAAGTTGGGACCATACAAACCTAGTGAAAGACACAAGGAGACTTTTGTCTTTTTATATCTGGAATGACATTGGTAAAGATAAAGAGGGTGTAGAACGTTTTTTTTAAAATCAAAAGAAGCACAACATACAGCCACCTCTCACAGCTATTTCAGGAGATGCTAGTTGCTCACATAAATAAGGCAGAATGCAAAGTCCATAGAAATGGAAAGTTAATACATTTAGCCAAATTGGACAGTGATGTGACGAGAAGGTTTAGAGGACTTTCTTCAGCTCATCGTACAACACCAGCACGAAGGCGCCACCCATGCCTCGGAGCACGTTGGACCAGGCTCCCTTGAAGAACGCCTTGCCGCCCTCGTCGCGTGCGATCTTGCGCCAGCAGTCGATGGTCCCGGTGTACATGATGTCAGCTGTGGGGGGGTGCAGAAGTGTTACATGGAGAAAAACTTCTAGGAATCGGAGCTTTATACGTTAGGTTTGCAGACTCACCTCCTTTACGTCCAGACTGCATCATCATGCGTCTACGGACAGTATCAAAGGGGTAAGAGGTCAGCCCGGCGACAGCGGTCACACTCTGTGCGATCATCCAGCTCACCAATATGCTGGTGTTCTTAGGGTCTGGAAGCATACCTGTAAAAACACAAGCAGGAAACCACATTAAGCTCCAAAACGCACCAGAGGCTCCCTGAACACACCCATCCTCTAGTCCACGTACCCTTAGCTGTGTCGTAGATGCCGAAGTATGCAGCCCTGTAGATGATGATGCCCTGCACAGACACGTTGAAGCCCTGGTACAAACCCCGCACACCATCCAACTTTGAGATCTTTACCAGACAGTCTCCCAGACCTTTGAATTCCCTTTCAGCTCCCGCCTTTCCCACATCAGCCGCCAGACGGGTACGGGCGAAGTCGAGGGGGTACACGAAGCAGAGGGAGGTGGCACCGGCGGCGCCGCCGGAGGCCAGGTTACCGGCGAAGTACCGCCAGAACTGGGTGCGCTTGTCCACACCATCGAGGAAAACCTTCTTGTACTTGTCTTTGAAGGCGAAGTTGAGGGCCTGGGTGGGGAAATATCGGATGACGTTGGCGAGGTTTCCCCTCCAGAAGGAGAGGAATCCCTGCTCCTTGGGGATACGGACAACGCAGTCCATGATGCCTTTGTACTGCATGTCGACGGTGATTTGTTTGCTGGCATGCTGGACCTGGAAAAACAAAAAGGAGAACCATGAATGTCATAGAGGTCCTTCCATTGTGACCTTGTCACAGGTTAGAACCGTAAAAGTTAATGTCCCCCCGCACTAATCAGTCTGATTACTGCACTGATTGATCCCTTATTGACTATAATGTGAAACTAGAGAAAAATAACTTAATGAGAAAGGTAAAAATATCTCCGTTTAGAGGTTTTCCGTGAGGATGGATGTAGAACAAGCTAACCCGGCTTTAATTAGCCCCACCGGGCCTCCGTATTTTCACCGAGCGCGACGTTAGCAACGGCTCAGAGTTCAACGGTCAATGATAGCGGGGGAAAAGCTCCCTCGGTCGGTAAACCTCTCCGAAAACAGCGAGGGTAGTTCTATTAAAAGCTGTGCTGAGGACACAAGCTAGCACAAAGTGTACCGGAGGCGCTAGCAGCGTTTGTCCTTTGTTAGCCGCGGCTAACAGCCGGCTAAGGTTAAGGCGCAGCCGTTAGCAGCCGGGCTCGTGTAGGTCATTCAGCTTTCCGCGGTGACCTTACATCCCTTAAGAGAAAACTGTCCCTCACTTATTTGATTAGACATTAAGGACACGCGTGTATGTCTAAGAAACCCAGTAAAGGACCCACAAGAACATTCAGCCACACGTCAGGCGGTGAAACAAGCTAACGGCGTTAGCCTCCCGGAAGACGACTTTTCTTACCTGAAGGAGAAGCTTGACTCTCTCGATTGGAGCGACGGCTGTTTTAGAGATGGCAGCGGAGATGCCGCCAGCCAAGAAGTCCTTAGCGAATGAGATAGCTGTCTCATTCATGTTGCGATGTTCTGGATGTGCCTCTCAGGTAACCGGTGTCACTGCGATTTCCCGGCTGATGGCCTGCACCGATGAAATGGCCGAATGCGAAGCCGCGTAGAGTATTTATGTAACCGGAACTCTCGCGATAACGCACGGGAACTCCAGTAGTGAACTATTGGCCGAGACTTAAACGTCATCAAGGCTCCCACCAATAAGATGCCCAGGTTTTAATGACGTAGGCTAGCGTGCTCTACATTTTGTCCCCGAAAGTGAATTCACGTGTAGCGAGAACCTCGGCGCGGGTTTCCTCCCTCTTATCTGACTTCCGGCCGAGTGTCACCCTGAGAATAAACTCGTCTGGCAGATAACAAAATCTGTGTTGAGTGGAAAGCATCTTAAAATCAAAGCTCAGCTATTTCACTAATTTGCTAAATAATTAAGCAGTTTTCTGTGAAATATCCAAAAAGAGAAAATCTCATGTAATATTTTCCAGTAATGTAGAAAGATGTATTTTGTTATTAATAAAAGATGGTTATGAATAAAAATCCCATACTACATATTTCAGAGAACAATTATTAATTAATAACCCCACAATTAATTAACAATATTCACATTCCTCACAGAGAAATCCAGTTTATTGTAAATTATAGACCTAGTCATGAACTGAACGGGCAGTTCTTGACCTTTTCCATGCATTCCTAACTTTTTTATCCTAAACAACTTTGGCTTCTGACCAGGAACCTCATTTTTATTCCATAATCTTCATTTTTTATTTGCTTGGCAGGTTTTAAACACTTTTTTTGCAAGAGCCTTCAGACAGAAGACACATTTTGGACCATTTTTCTGCATGGCCATAAAGCCGTACTGTGTGCATGCTGCCTTATACAACCTGATTTTATTTGGCCTTTTTTATATTTTTACATTTTTTTCAGGGTTGTCCTTCACTACATGGCCGATGCTCAGCTCTTCTCAGAAGCATCTATTTTAGGATTGCTATGCTAGCTTGAGGAACAAAGCAGGTTGATGCATTAACTCACAGCCAATCAGAAACACAAACATGGCAAATAACTTTTCAATTATATTTATAATGATTAAAACGCATTTCAGATTGAATTATACTTATAAAAACTATTAGTTTCAGTTATTTTCACATTATCACATTACTTTCAACGGAACCACATAGATTTTCTTTAGGTGGAACCATAATCATTAAAGTAAGAATGAGTAAGTTTGATTTAAAAGCCAATGTGAAGTCATTGTAGAATTTTAATTCAGCAATAACATAAAGCTTGTAGGCTGACGGAAGCATGAATATGTCTACAAGTCTTTAGTAGATGGATATGCTGACATGGGAGTTGATGAAACACAGTAGACCGACGCTGGTAAATGACATTGCTCCTGGAATCAATACTGACTGTAAAACAATCTTCCTCCTGACGCTGAGACCACGACGTTTAAATGAAATCGAAACAGAAAAAAATGTAACAGGAGAAGAGAGAACTTTGGATCGCTGTGAAACGCCCCACTCCCTTTTCCCCGTAACTCAGATAAGACTCTCTGACCTGTTCTCTGGTTAAGAAGATGTTCAACCCAGAGACTGCTACAGTTCTTAGTCCGGATATGTTTGTGAGTTCTTCGGCTTTGAAACTATTTCTCCCGCTTTTTTTCCACATGTTGCCTTCATGAGAAAAAACACTTAAATCCATCATAAATGTTGATCCTTGTTATCAAACAGTCCATTACCTTCAGCTTATTATTCAGATTTTTTTCAGAAGGTTTTCAGTTTAAGGGAACCCAGCAGATTGCATGAAGACATTGACTTGTAGCTACGTGTAGATCAAACTAAGCAGAGGTGTAGCAACAGTGGGGAAAGCTCACCTGCAACAGGAAGAAACCTCCAGAAGAACCAGAAAAAACCCAGGCGTCTGCCATGATTGACAGAGGTAAGTAAAAAGTTAATAACAGGAGAGGGAGAATGTTGAGTTGCTGGCAGAACCATCTGTTCGCTGTGGTAGGTCTCTCGCAGCAAACAGAGCACCAGAACAGGTGCAGCTTCCATAGTTAGAAAAAGACTGAGAGGAGACAGAAAATTAACAATTGCAACGACTGCAACTATTTAACAGTGGAAAAAGAGGAAAGTAGAAAGTAGTGAGGAAGTGAGAAGTGGTCAGAATATCCTTCAGCAAATACAAACATGGCTAAGGATGACCTAACAGAGAGGTACAGCCAAGGTAGACCGTCTTTTAAGACTCAAGTCTTCCTCCAACCGGATTAGGCCATCTTCTCTTCCTCCTCCTAACAATCGCCTGATGACTAAAGCGTGTGCCTCTCATTCTAGTTTTAGAGATTTTTCTTTTTCAAATCCTCTACAGTCTTAGAACAAATCGCTCAGTTAGAAACGTATGGAACTGATCTGATCCTTAATGGAGCTTGATTTTGCGGTCGGCCAGGACCTGACGCCACAACAACAGTTTGTTCGCGTCTGCTACTGGCCTTAATAATCACGCGACACGACCATCACCAGCTACTATGACTTCTGCTTTATTTGCACGCTGCAATCAATGGACCATCGTTGCACTGCTCCTTCTTTATCACTATTTATTAAGTCCAATGTTTAAGACTTGGTTCTCATATTCTGATCACATCCATACTTGAGACATTTGTTTTACACCAACTACGACAAAACACATTCCTTTGCAAGTTCAATGCCGTCCTTGGCAATCAAGCTTTTTCTCATTCTGGTTTTAATGGGGTTTGCATGTAAGAAGGATACTTGAAAGGGAGCTAATAAAGGTCAACTATGGTTGGAGTTTTTAACTGCATTTTGTGGACATCCTGATAGTAAAAAGTTACAGTAGTTCAAGCTTTGAAGAAACAAATGTCTGAACATCTCTGTGACCACTCATGCCAAAATATTCCAATTTATAAAGATGTGCATGGAGTATTAATGCTTAAATTTAAATTGTTTATGGAAATAATATTATGAAATTTATTTTTTTTCCATTTAGAATTTGTATACATTTTTTAGCAGATGTAGAAAAACCTAGCAGTGCTAAAATAGCTTTATGTGTCTTCAGGAATCTTTAAGTGTTGCTATGTTTCTATCTAAAAATTAAGTTGCAAAGACAACACAAGATCTAGAAATGTAATTTAAAAAACACAAAAGAAATTAAATATGTGATACATATGATAAGTATCCTATTTAAAGAGGACTCACATATAGACATTCACATTCGAAAACAGTCCAAAAGGGGAAAGGATCAGTATAAGCATTTGGACTAAAGATTCACAGTTGTTGCTAATATGTTATTTATTACATGTTGGGGGGTCGATGAAACATTGGATATACAGTAGAAAAAAACACCTAGGCAATGTAGAGAGGTCCAATACTTACGACGGTTATTTTGCACCCAAACATGCATCGTTTTTAAATGTCAATGACATGAAGCAAAAGAAAATTATTTCCCACATGAAGTAGCAAAATGGACCTACTAGCAATATCTTTCTGAACAAAGACTGTTTCTGTTTGATTTCATATTTGTTGGGTGACCTCTTGTCATGCACCTGTTTTACAGAGAGTGCAGTAGCTAAGTCAGGGAGCAAGTCATCTTGTGAAGTTTGCGGACGACACAGCAGTGGTTGGATGCATCACAAACAGGGATGAGTCCAGCTACAGGCAGGAGGTGGAACACCTGGAGGGTTGGTGCAGAGAGAACAACCTCTGCATTAATGTACAGAAAACCAAGGACATGATTGTGGACTTCAGAAGGGGCGAGCATGCCCACTTGTGCTCCAGCATCAACGTGTGGCATGGAAGCTAATCTGCTGCAGACAGGAAAGCTCTGCAGAGAGTGGTGAAGGCTGCACAGAGAACTGTTGGAGTCAGCCTCCCCAGCACCACAGACATTTACACCTCCAGATGCAGGAAGAGGGCCTCCGGCATCAGGAAGGATCCCACCCACCCAGCACACTCACTTTTTGTCCCGCTCCCCTCAGGCAGGAGGCTGCGGAGCATCAAGTGTAAAACAACCAGACTGAGAAACAGCTTCATTCCTGAAGCTGTGAGACTCTCAAACACACGCAAGGACAGATAGAAATGAAAAACACTTTCTCATTTAACCGGCACTGATCACTTTAATATGTCACTTTATTAACCATCCATGCTGCTACAACAAATTTTGCACACAATTTTCATTGCTGCTATGTCCGAAGTCCCATATTGTAGATTCTGTGTCATCACAATCTATTCTCTTATATTTCTTTATATTTCTTTTTATTTTATTATATTATTCTTATTTTGTAGCTATTTTAAAATTGCTATCAGGTGTAAACTGGACCGTGGGATTAAAATTTTCGTCCCACCTCATGTACCACATGTGATGTGATGACAAATATAATTCCTTGATTCCTTGATTGAAGGAGAAGCCTTTAGAAACAAACCACGTGTAATTTATAGATGTGTCCACCAGGCGGAGGCAAAAGATGATCTTATGTCAGTGAAACTTGATCTGGGGGGCAGGATTGTTTACCTGTCTGCATCTATCAATCCATCACCAGGCACGAATAACTTTCTTTTTGAGGCTGAAGATTTTGTTTGTCCTTTTGGTCACTTATGGTGTAACCATGGCAACAAGGGGGTTTACAGCAGCTAACTAACACAATTAGGAGAAACCAGACACGCGTGGTTGAAATTCACACACACACACAAAAGTTAAATCATCTGTTTTAAATGAGCATGTTTCTACAAAAAGGTGCAACAAACAATAACGGTGCATATTTTAGAAAAACGAGGTTAACTGTCTATATTTTAATTATATTTGTAATATACAAATAAAATAAAAAAGGTGAGTGTAACAGGATAGAAGATTAAAAAAAAGTGCAATTCAATTGCTTTTGTAGGTAGACACAAATCATCCTCTGTGCCATTAAATATCTTCTCTCATCAGCATCATAGCCAGGAATTTAAAAACACTCAACAACCTGATAAAAAGGATCTGATTCTTTTCAGGTGATTAATAAAATTAAGAATATTATGGCCAACCCTGATCCTCCTCTTCATCAAACTGCTTTTAACAATAATGTCTTCAGTCAGAGGCTTCACAGGTAATCGGTAAAGATTACAGGAGATTCTTTGCCCCCAACAATCAGCGCCTACAAACTAAACTGATCTAAATCAGATCAGTAATGATCCAAACAAAGAGGAACGATAAACGGACATTTAAAAATCCACTTAATGGCTCAATAGTAGAACAGGCGCACCAGCGAGCAATGGTTCAACGCCCTATCAGGACCATTTGCTGCATGTCATCACCTCCCTTCTCTCTCTTTTTTGGCAGAAATTAATCAGTTGTACACAAAGCAGTTCATCAATGTATTTGCAATTGAAGTCTATCCCACAGAAAGGAATTAGGACCAGAAAAATACAGTGACAGTAACTCAGAATGACTCAAGGAAGAATACAAAAGTAATCTATAAAAGGCTACCTGATTACAGAGAGCCTGGCTGTAACATCTTATCAGATATATTGGCACTATTTATTTTTTCTAAATCAAAATCTTCAACATAAAACCTATGATAATACGTTTAAACCCACTAAAGGTCCTGACCCTGAAGGGGTTCCAGTGACGCATATGGTGTGATCTCCAAATGGCTTAGGATAGAAAACAACATTATTACAAGAAACAACAGGTTTCATTTAAACTGTAGTTTGAGTCAGAGTTTGGTGGAGTTTTGGTACAACTATGCTTGTTTTGTTACAGTAAAGCTACTTCAAGTGAGTGTCCAGAAATTCTACTCAAGGGTAGCGAATACTTGGTGATATTCTGTATTCATAATAAAAATGGGGTTAGGAAAACTACTGATATAAGCGTTTATTTCAAACATTGCTCAAGAAAAGCAAACTCAGTAAAAACTACTACCCAACTCTGGTCACATGATGTGCTTTACTGATCCTCAGTCGGGTTATAGACTGATGAAAGGAAAACACTTTTTGGAAACCCATTTTGAACCCATTCCGAGTTGATCATGTCATATTTTCAATATTTGTCTTTATGAAGTTACAAACAGAGCTACTGCAAACAAAGTTGCTCCTTTTAGGGCCCAAGACCAGCAGAGGGGGCCCAAGGGCTCTCCACTTTTAAACATATTCGCTTCCATACATAAATTCAATTTAGCTGTGGATAAATAACAATTAACTATATATTATTAATTCAAGTAATATGGATTTTAAAGTGTGTATCGTGTTCCAACATAGTACATTTACAATTATAATTATTCAGGATGTATCATGGATTTGCTGTGTTAGATTTATAATCTGATCTAAAATCACCTAATAGCCACAAAAATATTCATACCCCTTCAACTTTTCAAACAAAAATATATTTCCATGGGATTTTATGTTAAAGAGTAACACAGATGGCTTAATGGCCGTAAAGTGTAAAGAAAATTATACATGATTTCAATAAACAAAAACTGAAAGCTATGGTGCACAAAAGTATTCAGCCTCTGTTTTCTCTGTTTGAACACAAGTTGCCTTATAACCGATAACGACTAAATAGAGTTAATCTGTGTCTAATCTAATCTCAGATCTAATCCAGCTGCTCTGTGATGAATCAGAGGTTGGTTAAGAGAATATAGGGGAGCAAACAACATCATGAAGTCCAAGAAAAATACCAGAAAGGTCAAGGGAAAAAGTGAAGAACTGACAAAGCACATAACTCTGAACAATCCGTCCCTACTGTCAGATACGGTGGTGGCAGCTTCATGCTCTGGGGATGTTTCAGGAACTGGTCAGAGCAAAATACAATCTAGGAAGAAAGCTTGTTGGAGTAATTAAAGACCTGAGACTGAGGCGACTTTCACCTTCCAGCAGGAAAAGGACCCTTAAAATATAGCTGGGCTGGAATGGATGGTTTAAAACCAAACATGTTTACATGATAGAAATATCCAGTCAAAGTCCTAAACCGAAACCCGATCAAGAATCTGTGGCAATATAAGAAAACTGCTTTTCACAGAACCCTCCCTCTAATCTGACTAAGGAAGAAAGACAAACCCTAAAAGAGCCACAGCTGTAATTGCAGGTCTCATATTAATTCAGAGGGGGGTGAATACTTTTGCTAACTGCAGTGTTTGGGTTTTTATTTGAAATCACTCTTCCACGTTGTTGTTCATGTTTCTACTCTGAGACGGCGGCTCATACTGAGCCAAGTTCCGGTTCTCTCGGAGGTTCCTATCTGTTAAAGGACAGTTTTTCCTCTCCACTGTCGCCACATGCATGCTCAGTATGAGGGAAGGACACCAGCGATGGTCTGCTGTCTCTGCTGGTCCAGGAGGTTGATGACTCGGTTAAATCCGTTTAGTCTTCTTAGATTGAAAACGTTTTTAAACTAATTCAAATAATAGGAAATGATTGAAAACATGGATAACTGGATGAAAAAAGTTGTTTTCTTTTTTGTAAAGTGCCTTAAAATGTTTATAGAAATGACCTGAACTGAATTGTGCAGCTTCCGTTTTCCATCTAGTTTCAACTTGGCTGCAAACTCCCACATGCCCCCCCCCC
>JAVLVB010000556.1:69716-92143 GCA_032876305.1 Orestias chungarensis | reverse complement strand
ATTTTTATGTCATCTAGACATGCCTGTAATCTACCAAACTGACTGGATTCATCGGGATTTATAGATAAATACAGTTGTGTATCATCAGCATAACAGTGGAAATTAACACCATGCTGTCTGATGATTTTACCAATAGGGAGCATGTATATAGTAAATAGAATTGGGCCAAGTACAGAACCCTGTGGTACTCCACGAGTAACCTTACAATGCGGAGAAGATTTGTCATTTAGATGAACAAACTGGGATCTATCAGACAAATACGATTTAAACCAGCCTAGTGCTGTTCCCTTGATCCCCACAGTGTGTTCGAGCCTCTCAATAAGGATATTGTGATTGAATGTGTCAAAAGCAGCACTGAGATCTAACAGAACTAGAATAGACACGAGCCCATTGTCTGAGGCCATGAGAATATCATTAGTAACTTTAAGGAGAGCTGTCTCAGTGCTATGATGAGCTCTGAAACCTGACTGAAATTCTTCAAATAGGTCATTATTCATCAAATGCTCTCTCAGTCTATTAGCAACAACTTTTTCAAGGATTTTAGATAAAAAAGGAAGATTAGATATGGGTCTGTAATTTATTAAGTCTTCTTGATCAAGAGAAGGTTTCTTAAGTAGGGGTTTTATTACAGCTACCTTAAGAGCCTCTGGTACATAACCATTCACTAATGACAAATTAAGCATTTCCAAAATGGTGGTAATAATAATAGGAAATACTTCTTTAAACAATTTTGTCGGGATTGGATCCAACATACAAGCTGAAGGCTTAGATGAAGAACATATTTTTGAAAGCTCAGAAGGCTCAACTGGAACAAAACAGAGATTTTAATACTTCCTTGCAGAACAACTGGTTTGTAAAATCCCTCCTGAGTGCCGGGTCAGCCCCGGGCCATCATCACAAACATCTGACAGGAGAATTTCCTCTCAGTCTATAGAACCTTACGCCTCTTCTTGGAGAGTACAGAGTTTGGTTAATAGACACACTCTCCAGGTCACAGGGGCTCAGGCTGATGGATCATAATAAAAAAGCTTTTCTTTCCACCCTACCTCTCCGTTTACCACTTAGACACGGTGCAGCTTCCCCAACCCACGGTCGATTTCATGGTCTCTTTTCCCATCTGTCATGAATAAAACCAGGAGACGAATGAAGTGCTCCACCTGAGAAAGACTCCCCGCATCACCCTGAGGCAGCGCGGTGCCATTCCAAGAGTGACTTAAACTCCTTAAACCGCGGATTCTTTAGTGGGATTCACATACTTCCCTCATAAACACATACAGAGCCACAAAGCTGAGAGGTGCACCTTTCAGTCTTTCTGTGGACCAAAGAGGACACTTTTGGTTTTTCTTTCAGAAGTTTAATTTTATTGCCATGACAAGAGAAATTAGAAGAGTTAATTTCAAATTCAAAAATGCTTCATTTATCTCAAAGAGAATTAAATGACGTTGTTTATCGAATCATTCAAGTGTCTTTAAAGAGTGTTGATGGTGACGCTGTGGGCAAAAAGGATCTCCAGTAGCAGTCAGTCTTTCAACAAATCTGAAGATGCCTCTTACTGATCCTGTATGCAGCACAGATGAGATGATGTATCTGTAAATGGCTAATCAACACTTTTGCCAGATCTCCTAAATACTCTATCAGAGAGACGTTACAGTAAGGGATATAATCCTGGGCCATTATGACCGATGGAAGAATCTGTTTTACAATGCCTCCTCCTTTCTCTGCTGTTCTGTCCTGCTCTGCGTCCATGAAGCTTCCTTTACAACACCTTTTTGTGACAGTCATGAAGTCAAAGAGTAAGAGCAGAAATCCTTCCAGCTTCACAGCATCTTAAAACAAAGGCCAATATTTGTCGACAACAATTATGAACAAAATGTTATGTTATGTCAATTGCTCTGTATTTACTAAATGACTGAAAATAAAAATGTTGTGACTTATTTTGCAGCAATAGAGCAAAGCTGGGGCATTCACTCTAGAAACTGTAGGAATTAAGTTTAAATAAACTCGATTCTTCTGTTTCTCAGGGCAGCTTTGAGTTTCATCCAATCAATGGAAAAGCTCTGAAACGCTCTCTCTGTGAAAAAGATGAAAATATGAGTGCATGTTTGATCGACCGTCTTAACTCTAAGCGTAGGTGAATGGTTGGACAGCTTTTTTAATATTAGGGGTCCAACCTTTTAAGTGCTGGCTTGTCAAACCTTTTTCTTTTTTTATATTCCTTCACAACCAGAAACTTCAATGTATTTTATTTCATGTGCCAGATCAAGGCTATCCTGACACACCAGGTCTCAATGCTCCATTCCAATTTTTTTTCTAAAATCTTATTTGCTTTTACATGATTGTTCATGTGTGAACTATTGACTGTCATCCCAAATGACCGGCATGCCCCATAACATAATATGCTCTTTTAAAGGTGTCATGTTGAAATGAAATAAGCTACAAAAAAAGCTTAACTCGGCACCGCTTGCTTCAGACATTATTTACGTCCAGATTTACCACGTCTGGCTTCTTCTGCTGCGCAATTACGACACGTCTCACGTTGATGACAAAAAATGCGACATGACCGATCAGACTAATATATGTATACAGGTAGTAGCACAGGGAAGTTTCACGAATCAGATATTTGGGTGTCTAAAAATATTTTGATTGGGTCTTTCAGGCTGCAATGAAAAAAATCAGATATGAGGCACAGAACAGTTTAATTTTGATGTGAGAAAATAGATAGAAATTGCAAAGCATGTTTGAATTTAACAATGGTGGGCTCAACTCTGCTAATATGGAGATAATTTATTTTAATTTTATTTTTTACTGTGAGCTGTTTAAAATGGACTGATTTTCTGACTCAAGCCCTACCGTAGTCAATTAGTACCTGTGCTTTAGCATTAGTTTCTGCAAAACACGATGTCAATATATTACTTTAGCATAAGCAGAACTAATATTTATAGGTCAACTAATATAACTATTAATGGCATTTGGCCTCTATCAAGAATCAGTTTATTTATATAGCGCAAATTTACAACAGATGTCGTCCCAAGGCAATTTATAAGAAAATCAATTAAAATCATAGATGCATCATAAACAAATCAGTTTGAAAAAGTTTCCAAACAAAGATGGAAACAATAACAGAAACAATGGCTTGTGTTGTCGTTGACTTTACAGCAATCCCTCATACTGAGCATGCATGTAGCGACAGTGGAGAGGAAAAACTCCCCTTTAACAGGAAGAAACCTCCAGCAGAACCAGGCTCAGTACAAGCAGCCGTCTGCCACGACCGACTGGGGGTTTGAAGAAACAGAATATTAACATAGGAAAAAAAAGAGTTTATTGCAACCAGAAGCTGAGAGGAGTAATGACATTTTCTTTAAAACACTGGACCTGGGCTTTATTTTCAAAACAATATGACCATCCAAGAAAACTGGTATTAGAAATGTCTCTAGCCTGAATTTATGGTGGCAAAATTATGTTAGGTTTTGTCTGAATACGTTAAAAAATAGATCCAATTAGACTAAACTAACTTAAGTGTTTGATGTGGATGTGCTCCAAATATCCAAGCATATATGTTTATGTGGATGCTCCACGGTCTCGTTCTCTTCCCTCGGTGTCTTTCATTGTTTTGATTTACGACAGCCCGAGTGCCAAAATAACATTTTTCAAAACAATTTAAAATGCATACAGTTTTCATGTGCTGATGCTCTGAAAACCCATTTTCTCCACTGAGTCTGTGTTGAGTTTCAGATCCCGCTTCGCAGATTTCCAGCACAACTGTCAGCCCTCCTCTCTTTCTGCCTCTGGCTGTGTGCGAGAGAGCAGAGCCATGTGCCTCAAGGCTTATACCGGACTCATAGGTGAGACTCTGAAAAACAAATTAAAACATACAAGACGGTGAAATGGAGAGAGGGGCGAAAAAATGATGACAGCCATTGACTGAAGTTTTATATTTTGTCCATACGTTTGTTATTTTAAATACAAAATAAAAGACAGATCTAAAAAAAAATTTCTTGTAGATCAACAGAACAATTGATGACTTCAATTTGCTCTAAAATGCACAAAAAGCGATTTAGTGCACCTTCAATTGTAAATATTGAAAAGTGCACAACTTCCAAACCTGCGCCTGAAATACTGTTTGTAGACTGAGATGTTCATTTTTTATTGTTATTTTTCACAGTGCTGATGGGGAAATCTTGTTTAGAAAAAACAGCCTGACCCGTCTGTTTTTTTCCAGGAACCATCATGACTCCCAACTATGTGAGCAACAACAGCACGGAGGTGTCACAGTGGTGCACGTGTGAAGGCAGCGGGAACGAACTGCAGGGCTGCCAACGCATCCAGCATATGTTCGGCAACAACATATGTCTACGTAAGGAAAACGTACATGCTTGTCTGTTGGATGCTTAACCTTTAAGGGCAGTAAGGGTTATACAGAACATATTGAGCTTTTAGGGGTTTAAAATTACATTTATACAAACAATTTGGTGACCCACAAAGTGCAACTTGCAGCAAAACTGCCTTTAAGAATGACATAACACGAAAAAACCTCAAATTCATCAGTTTTGCATAACATTCCCCTTTAAAGCAACACTAAAGAAGTTTCAGTTTTGGCTGATTGTGGACAAAAGCAGTAGTGTTTTTGCCTGAAGGAAGACTGCATTTCCCATGAGCACCAGCGCATAGCGAGGAAACATTCTGATCTTCTGGTCGCATGCAGTTGCATTGCAGTACATTAACTGTTTCCAGTGTCTGTCTGAAGGATGAATAGCGATGAGGTGAGGAATCTAATTGTGGTGAAACTTTGTCAGATGATGATGTTGGAGAGGAGAAACGGGGGAAGTGACGTATGCAGTAAAGCAGTCAGAACATTTGTAGTTGTTTAGTGTGGAAGGCAGGGTTCCTGCCACCCTCCTCAAAGTTTCTTAGTGCCGGTTAAAGAGATACGGACCCCTCAGGCCATGACAGAGGCGTCATTCAACGAGCTGTAAGTAAACATATAATCACAAAAGTTATGGAAATATTTGATGAAGATTAAAAAGTTACTTAATGTTGCTTTAACTTAGTTAACTCACTTAGGCATCTAGGTTGTTAAGAGCTTAAGTCAGTTTTGGTATAATGTTCTGAGAGCACATTTCTTCACTGGCACAATGAACTTATCTCCCGCTACCTTAAACAAAGCGTCTCTCCTTATCATGCATTAAAACGTTTAATCAGAGTTTGAAAGTGTGAACTTTCACACTTTCAAACTCTGATTAAACGTTTTAATTATCTTTAACTCCAAATGGTCAAATGATCCTTTAATAAAATAAAAAAAACAACAAAATGGAAATCAACAGTTCAACGCTCAGATCAAGCAATTGTGGGATCTGCTGGATAAACAAGTCTGATCCCAGATTGACACATTCTGGAGACATAATAAATGTCGTTCACTGCACAGTTCACTGCGTCACAGGTGGACAGTGTAAAAGGGAACTTCAACATAAGAGCATGAGAATATATATTTGTTCTTTCATGAGTCAGGGCTCCAGTTTTGCCAATTTCCTTCACATCTTTATGCTTTGTAGAGGAAACGTGTGGCTGACAATCATTCTTCTGTCACTGTGATAACAAAGAACATGTTGTACCTCAGCTGTCACATCTAAGGACTATCTAAATGAATGCCGCGATGCTGATCTAACTGAGCACCTTCTACTGTGCCTTAATACAGAATTCAAATGAGGTGGGGCGTAATTGATAATTGAAAGGGCAAATCACTGAACCACAACGTTTTCTTATACATAAATGAACAGCGAGAGTCATTCTCCCTGGAGTTTGGCCGCCTGCCAAATGTGTATTTGATTTTAAAACTCGGCAGACTCGATGAACCCTTTACCAGATCTGATGAACTTGAAGTGACTTGTGGTTGAGCCAATGCCAAACCAGAAAGAGCTTCTAGAGGTTAAAATATAGGGATGCATTGACAGACAGACGGTTTTAATTAGAAAGAAGATTTCACAATAACGGGCCTCATTAACAATCAGGCAGTATGTGACTTTCATTTAGTGCACATATAGCTCCATTTGTGTTCGTAACATTGTCCTCCACAAATAATGCTGGATCTCATATTAGCTTTGATTGCACACCAATGCAAAGTGAAGATAGCGAAAGACAATGGGGAGTCTGCAGGCCCGTTTTCCGGCTGCTGATTGGTTCCAATGGATATCCGGAAGATTGCTGGTTGTTGGAGATCGTGTTCGTATTGTTTCATCGCTGCTGGGTGACCTAGTGTGAGCAAAACAGAAAAAGGTAAAGGTAAAGAACATCAGTTGGTGTAAAAAAAGTTTTGTTTTTCTAAACCTAAAGCTCTGTGGGATCCATACATGTCCACAGTTGGTTTTACTAGCAGATTTCTGTCTGTCGTACAACATTAAACAAATTTGTTGGAACGAAACTTTTAAAATGATTCAAATAAATTAATCTTCAATTAGAATTAATGTTAGTTCTATATCTCTAACTCTTAGAGACCTTGTGTGAAGCCACTTGTGTAAGAGAAGTAATTGCAATCCAGTCATTAATTTATTTCAGTTGCTATTAGTAAAAAAAAAAAATCAATACTTTACGTTCAGTCAATTATTCAAATCAGATTAAAAAGAGCTCAGTCCAAGGAAAACCAGGAGTTTGACGTTGAAGGTATTGACTTTCTACATTCACTCCTGGAGCAGCATGGAGAGACTGCAGATTTAATTATGTCACGTTGATTTAACAGCAATCCCTCACACTGAGCATGCATGTAGTGACAGTGGAGAGGAAAAACTCCCCTTTAACAGGAAGAAAGCAAGGTGTCACACAACACAACACCCGACCATGGCTGTCATGTTTGAGAGAAAAACTATGACTGACGATTGGAAGTTAGCAGATTAAATAATTGCAATGAAAGCAAATTTGAGACCAATAGAAGTACGTTGGAGACAAGTGGCCAGATTGTCCTCCAGCAGCCTAAGCTTTTATTAACATAACTATAGAGACGGCTCATAGCTGTGACAGCAGCAGAAATGACTATAAAAAAAGGACAAATCAAACCTTTATCTTGAATCTAGTTTTTCATAAAACAATATCCCACTGTTTGGAAATAAATCCAGTTTCAAAACTCATGCAACAGTTCCCATAACAATCTCATTAAAACATGTTTAGCTCCAGTATGTATTTGAATGTATGCTTTATTTTTAAAGCAACATTAAGTAACTTTTCAATCTTCATAAAATATTTCTGTTACTATATGTTTACTTACAGCTCAACCACAATTAGATTCATCACCTGATTTCTATTCATCCTTCACACAGACACTGGAAACAGAAATGTACTTCAATCCAACTCATCAGGATGTTACCACGCTATGAGCTGGTGCTCATGGGAAATGTAGTCTTCCTTCAGGCGAAACATTAGCGCTTTTCTCCACAGTGAGCCGTCAAGATAGACCAAACCTGAAACATCTTTATTGTTGCTTTAATTGTAGATCAGAGTGTTCACACCGAGCCAGATTTGAGTGAAACACATGTTCTTCCTGCGATGCAGTCGTTCATTCACACGACAGACAGTAGTGAACATACGCAGAAACCAAACGCCAGATTGAAGATTTTCAGGAACTCCCCCCTGTGGATTTGTAAAGTACTCCCCAGGTTTGAACAAGAACGTGCACAAGTGCACGGCTGCAGGAGTTGCTGTACACCTGTATTAGCAGATTCATTAAAAAATGGCCGATGCGGTTGTTGCACCTGTTCAACTCAACCTGTTCAGTTAAACATTGCTTCTGATGAAGTTACACGAGCACTTAGTCCAAACCAGCACGTGTCAAATTGTTGCTGCCATTTTTGATTTTACAGATTTCTTTATAATTCAGGGGGATGAGGTCAAAGCTAATCCATATTTCAATGACATGCTAAAATCACAGCGCCATCTAGTGCCCTTACATAAAAAACAGCGCATTCAAGGAATGTTGGCGCTCTTGCATTAACTTTGCCCTGATCAACATACTATCGTGCAAATGTAAGCCTTAAAAAGCAAACAGTTCAAATTCCAATTTTAAAAGGATGTTTTGATGCCAAAGGGACATTAAAGTTGGAGGCCGGCAAGAATAAGCATCATCATAGGTTCACCAACTTTCCATAACAACCAGTAGATGCTGTTTACGTGCCAACTGGCTTCTTGGGAGTATATGAACATGTGAAATTGGTTAAAATCTAATATGACTCTGGATCAGATTCAAAACACACATGGCTGAATATGTGGAACGCGCCTCATGGCCGCGCGAGGTCACAGTGGAGGACCTCTGGTATCGGTATGAACTCTGTCAGACACCAGATGGTCTGATGAACTCCCTTAGAGAAATGAAAAGGGGTCAAAACTAACTTGGATCCAAAATAATCCAAATATATAACAAAATTGTCAATTGGACTTTCAAAATATATTTGCTATCACTGGTTGTTTTGTACTACACCAAATCCTATCAACATTGAATAAAAGTTTTTAAAAACCAGAGCTTTGGTTCTTCAGATGTTTTGTTCTTTGACAGACTTTGTGATAAAAAGCATTTCTACCAGCAGTGTCAGTCAATGTTGTGCTTACTTTTAAACTCTATTTTATATGTTTGTAATGAAATTGTGAATCTGTCTTGAACCAAAAACTTAACTAAGATGCTCAAAAACTAATTCTGTTATTAATAGTAAAGAACTCAGCTGAGAGCACACAGTGATAATGTTTTAGTGATGATTCAAAGATGAATCAAGATGTGAAACTAATGAAGAAGTCCCCTGCTGGTTTTGTTTTTAGGCAGTGCCATCAGCTCCATGGGAATCTCGGCGCCTCCTCCGGTGGAACAAAGTCCTGCGCCAGTTTCTCAGCCCTCCCCTCACATCCTCCAGGAGAGGGTCCACGTTAGCGTCAACAGGCTCCCCGAATTTAACAGTGTAAGAACTCCTGCTACTTTCTGTCTGTGTGTTGGTGTTTGCCATCATTCCTGTCAGTAAACTGATATCAAGTCCTAACACCAGTGCTTCACTGAGGACTATTGGAGTAGATTTGGGCCCAACAGCTCCCTGTATAATCCCAGATTATTCCTGTTTCACTCCGTCTGCTATCTCTACCTGTCACTGCGGTTCAGGATCAGCTGGAGGTGTTTGCTGCAATCTTTATTGTTAATATTCATGGAGTATGCAGATCTGCTTCGAATGTACAGTTGTAATCCTAACATATCGTGTATTCCCCATGTCCTCTTTCTGTCCTGTCGCCTTATGCATGCTACGATTTAAATACTGTACCTCTTTGCCATGAATACTAAAAATGACACAGATTTTTGTATGTAATGATTAACACAGTTCCTTTACAGTTTTCTCAAAACATTTAAGATTTAAGAATCTTCAGTTCTTTACATGTATTCTAAATTATAAAATACAAACTAGCAAAAAGGGTTGGCAACGGATACAACTTTGACCCTAATATGTGTGTGTGTGTTTTTATACGCTTGGAGTGTTTCCACCAGAATCTGTGTCAGGAGCAAATAGATGAGCACACGGCATTTTGGCAGCGCTTACTTTTGGGCTTCAGTTGATGATTTTAACTTTGAGATTTTAAAAAATGAGAACATGCCGGCCCGTATTGACACAAAGCCCCTGTGGAGAAGCTTTGCTGTAGCTGCAGTAATATCCAGTATTGATGGCCGTCTTATGGCTGCGGCTTCAATAGAGGAACCTGACCTCATCTTTCTCAATCTTATTTCTGCATGTCTACAAATCTTTTCACACGTTTATTTTCCCTTAAACATTAGTTTCTTATTTAGTAACTTAGTCAGGCATATAAATTCAAATTGATCATTAGAAACATCCACAAATCGAAAATCTGAATTGTCAAATGTTTCTGTTTATTTTCTAAATGAATTCAAATCGGTAAAGGTTGCAAATAAAAATGTAGGTAAATATGCATAAATACATCGATCATGCTTTACTTTGAGAATATATTAAGTAAACAACAGTGATCAGTGGATTTTAGGGATCGTGTAATCATATTGTCCTCACAATAGATGCAGTAGAACCTTTAGACATGACAAATGTTAGGGTTTGAATAAAGGAGGAAGCTGTTCTAAACAAAATGTCATGTTGACCTGTTGTCAATTGAAAATGCTTCCCATCAGGGAAACAGGAACAGTCACAAAGCTCGTCCAGTTTCTGCATATAAAAAGCCTCACAGAACAAAGTAGCTGCACTTTATATTTAAAAAAATATATTTAAATGTTCTTTTATGGACCACGGACCAACGTGGAACGCATTTCAGTTAAAATTGACACGACAAACCTGCTGTGTGTGCATCCATTGGCAAAGACTGAATTTGAAATTGCTCAAACTGAAACTATATAATAATCCTAAAAAAAAAAAAATACATTTTATGAAACTAAAACTGAATGTAATGGTGTGTATATATATATATAAATATAAAACCTATTTCATTTACAAACTGTTAATCTGTGTTTTATTATTCTTGGTTTCTCGAGGACTCAGATCTTACACACAAAAAAACAAAATTTTGGAAATTAAATTCAAATAATGGAAGTCAAACTAAAAGAGCAGAAACTGCCTTATTTGCATTGGTGTCTCAATGCAAATAAATGTGCCTCAAGTTTAGATAAAATCCATTTTCAAATCAATCCATTCAACCTACGTTTGCGTTAGATTTAGTTTTGGCAATTAAAATTCAATTTCCCTGAAGGGTGTGGTCTGTCAGCAGAATCATGCAGAATGTAAAATATGATTTGAAATGTTTAGTTTCTTCCATTTCTACCGTTTCTAACGTGTTGGTAACGGATATAACTTCTTACCTTAATGATCCTTGTTGAAGTCCAGGCTTTAACATGTGTTAAGATTGTAATGGCAAACTAGCGCTATACCTTAATAAATAATTGTGGTTATAAAATAACAAAAACTACAATAATAAAGGGACCTCAGTGCTTTTTGTTTGTTTACAGAGGACGCAGGACATTGTCAAGAAAACCAACAGCTCTAATAGTAGCTTTACAAATTATACAAAATTAAGATTTATGTACATTTTAAATTTTCATCTTTTCAATGTGGTTATTGTATTTGTAGCTTTGGGTCATTTTCATAACGTATGAACTGTGTTGTGTCGATCATCTTTGCTACACCTTCCCTACGTGTTCCATTGCCCTTACATGATTGGAGCAATCCCTCTTCCTCTCGCTCGCAGATGGAGAACAGCGACCAAGAAGAGGAACAAGACGAGGGAGTAAATGAGGAGTTCAACGTCATCCCGCCGTACTCGGAGAAGGACTCTGACTCTGAATCAGGTGCCAGAGGGAGTCAGCGAGGGGAAGCCAGCCAGGCGGTGCTCGCTCTGCCATGGCTGCTGCTGCCAGGCCTCTTCTTGAACTGGGAATGTTGGAACCACTGAGGACTCAACGTTCCTCTCAGCTTTTAACGTTCAAAGTCGCCATCGGTGTTGAATCCATCGCAGCACTCACTGTGAACCACGGTCGACGGTCATGGGAAACCATCGTAAGACTGTAAAATACCCCAACGTGTTTCTTTCCTCCCAGTTTTCAGCCTTCACAAGGTATTAACTCACCTTCAATATATGTGCTCACGTGTCCTTTCTGAAAGGATAGAAACAATACAATTGAAGTGTGAAGTGCTGTGTGGGCCTCTCTCTTTTAAAGTGAAAGGTAACACAGTATTTCTCAAAGAGGCGCATCACCCAAGGCTAGATACGTCACATGCTCTCTGGAAAACAATCGCGAGCCTCCTCCTCGGCAGCCCGGCTGCAGCACAGCTTTCGATTTCTATTTCATAACTCGCGTCCTTTCCATTCCTCTGCTGCCCCTTTGGCTCTTCCTCCTATCTTCCTCCTGTTGCGGTTCAAAAAGTGATCCGCGGCTAATGAAACAAGAAAACCACATTTAGATAACTTTGCAAATATTAAAAAATTCTCTTTTTGAAAGTTACAAAAACCCAAGAATCGCATCAAAACCTTTAGCTGCCACGTGTTGTACCCTTTTCTAGCGCCACGCTTCCATTTTTTATTTTCTGTTTTTGTTCACACACCACTTAGCATTATTCCTCCTGTGCACGGAGCGACCGAGAACTCAACCGCGGGGGAAAAAGTGATGACATCAAAGTCCATTGTAGAAACGGTGAGGGGAGAAAAGCAACATAAGCAATTACTGCACAATTCAAATGCTACCATCAAGAGGGAGTCTGGCGTAGGGCTCACGGGAGAGAAAAGCCAATTTGCTGCTGCCATAGCCTTTCAGTTTTTATCCTTCGGAGATCTGGTTTTAGTCCGTCCCCAACATGTATTTTAGAGGTTTTGAAAGCAAAATGAAGTGATGGGGACGGAGAGAGGAGGGTGAAAAGCCTGCCGGCTGCTCTCAGAACTGGGCGGCACATTTAGCCATTCTCTCCGCCTGAGATATTTTTTGCTGATGTTAATGTTTTTTTGTTTTTTTTTCCTCTTATGGGTCATTTTCCTGTGAAATTAGGAAGCTGCAGGCACCGAGGTAAAGATAGGTTTTTGCTGAGACCTGAACCAGTCTAATCTCGAGACTGGTTTTAAAGGAAATATCCAAACAGAGGTTCTGTAATGATTTTGGTGTTTCCTTGTGTTTGAACTCAAAATATGCAAAGGTTGAACGAAAAATTAGTCTGTGACATCTGACAAAGAGGAATGAGGCTGAATGAGCCCACAGCTTTATGTAAAGTCCAACCTCTGGTCTTGTTTACTTGACAGTTCATTAAAACGAGGACTAAACTGTAGATGCAAAAGCAGAAGGACAGAAATGCACTGGGAGACTACATGCATTGCTTCCCTGAATTCAGTTCTATATTACTTTGGATTTACAAGAAGCCAACAATAAACTTAAATTGGATTTTGTGAGTTAAGTAGATGCGCCTTGACTGTTACTTGCTTTAGGGCAAAGTGACATCATGCTTTTTCTTTTTTTGTTGTGTTTTTTTTTACTACGGTCTTAGAAGTGGATGGAGATTTTTTTAGTTTCCAAATCGCTAAAGTCCAAGCATGGACAGGATAACTGAAATACGATATTGGGCCGGGCAACAAAAGCTTTTGTTTAGGCCTAATAACCTGACAGTCAGAGTTCTGAGTTGAGCATACTGGATATATTTTTGGAAGCAGACGTATTGTTGGAGTCCTCCCTCCCTCTCAGTTGCCCCAAACATATATAACCGGTGAACCGAGGACATGTTCACACACCAGGGAAATGATACTTTATTTCAATCTGTTTGCCCATATGCAATCCAGATTTGGTGTTTGACAACAGTTGGAAATGCTTGATTCCGATCTTTTCTCTAAATCGTGCAACTTTTGCATCACCGATAGGAGACCTGCGACAATTCTGCAGCAGGAGAAGCCAGACGAGGTAAATCTGAATGTAAACAACGTCCGAAGCAAGCAGTGCCCGAGTTTTGTTGCGATCTTGTGGAAACACAGTCAGCTCCCATGGGTCAAAAAACGATGGCACTGCTGTGTGACTTCTATGTTCTCCTGTCCATGCTGGTCACTTTGGGGTAAAAACCATTTGCGCACACTTGTGATCGCGGTTTGATTTGATTAGTAGTATGAACGAAAACGCAGAGAAAAAAACATCTAATGAACATATAATCAATGAAAGGAACTTGACTTCGTTTAAGATTATTAAATCCTTTCATTTAAGTTGTCATTTAAAGCTCCTCCTCAGTTCAAACTACATTTCTTATGCCGACTACTAAAAATGCAATCAGCACTTTGCTGGCCTGCCATCCATCCTTGTTAACTAGGAGTTGGGATTTTTAGAATTACATCTTTTTACTTTAGTGTTGAGATTCAAAGCAACACTAAAGAAGTTTCAGTTTTGGTCGATTTTGACCGGTCGAGAAAAGTGGTAGAGTTTAGCCTGAAGATAGACTACATTTCCCATGAGCACCAGCACATAGCGTGGTAAAATCCTGATCTCCTGGTCGCCTGCAGTTGGATAAAAGTTCATTTCTGTTTCCAGTGTCTGTGTGAAGGATGAATAACGATGAGGTGATGAATCTAATTGTGTTGAAACAATGTCAGATGATGATGTTGGAGATAGGAAACGGGGTAAAGCTGTCAGCACATTGGTAGTTGTTTTGTGTGGAAGGCAGGGTTCCTGCCACCCTCCTAATAGTTTCTTAATGCTTGTTAGAGGTGTCATTCAACGAGCTGTAAGTCGACGTATGATCACAAAAGTTATGAAAAGATTTTATGAAGGTTGAGAAGTTACTTAATGTTGCTTTAACTCACTTAACTCAGAGATTTAGATTGTTCAGAGCTAAAATCAGTTTTGGTAATATGCTCTGATCGCATGTCACCTCACTGACACCCTTAACTTATCTCCTGCTACTTTAGGCAAACCCTTTGTGTGCAATGATGAAGATTCTCTCTCTCTATCATGCTAAATCCTTAGGAGCTCCTACTCGCAAACTCCAATTCAGGTGATCCTTAAATAAAATAAAATAAAACAAAATGGAAATCAATAGTTCAACGCTCTGATCAAGCATTTGTGTTATATGCTGGATCACGCCGCATCACAGGTGGACCATGTACGAGGGAACTTCAAAGTAAGAGCATGAATATGGATAACCAACTTCTTGTAAAATTTGTGACAGTCAATAATCTAAAGATATAAAATTTTATTCAAATGAAAGTTTACAAAACTAGCAAAGACATTAGAACTTCATCTTATACGAATTCATCCAGACAAATTAATTTGGGGGAAGCTGAGTGCCCTCATTTTTTGAACATGAGCAAAATTAAGCGATATATAAAAAATTAGTCCCACCATTAGGACCACTGACCACCACTCTAACAAATGTTAAGTAGGTTATGAAATGTAACCTCGCTTTAGATCAACAAGAAATATGCATGACAAACCATACGCATCAAAATAGCTATTTCAAAAATACAGACATTAAACCAACGGCAAGGAGAAGAAATGAAGTTAAGTCAGGAGCTTTGAAACTACTGGACCGAGAGATGAGAATCTAAAATTGTCCGGCAGCTTTCGACCTCACTTCAACAACCGTCAGGAATCTGGATCCACTGTGTTTTGGCCCTAACATCTGGTTTCTGAGTTTACATTTGTTTGGTCAGTATATCAGTTTGTTTATATTTGTAAACAGTGTAAAATAAACATTAATGTCAAACATTTGTTTGATTTGTTGAGGGGGTTTCCAAAAAAATTGACATTTATAAAATATTAAAATCTTACAAGAGCTATGTAAATACCTCCCAATTTACCCAGTTTGTAGTTTATATCATGACATTGTACAGCACTGTTTTGCATTCTAACTCTAAATATATCAAACTTTGCAGATGTTTCTGTGTTTTTCCTGTAATGTTGTGTCAAAAAACGTATCTCCATTTGTTTACAGAATAAAAGTCTCATTAAAGTTGTGTGTGTGTGTGTGTGTATGTGTGTAGGCTAATGACTTGGAGTGTCACAGATGACAAGAACTTACCATGTCCACAGTTTTATTTTGCTACTACAAACCTTTATGAAAGATTGAATTGTTCTGGGGTGCTCATTGAATCCAGAGTGATAATTTGTAATATCAATGCTACTGTACAAAAAGTACCTTTCCAGGAACCAAGTAAGGTGTTAATTAGTGATGTACTTTCCATTTGGACAAACGGAACTGCTGCCTAAACAGTCTTCAAATACTCCAAAACAAGAGCACAACTATTAAGGTCTAATAACACGGTGAAACAACCCGAAAAATCTAAATTAGCTACAGTAAGTTTGCAAAATGGAAGCAGATCCTTTCATTCGGGCTTTCTCTTCCAACATCAGTGTCTGACCTAGTGTTTGAACCGACCAAAAATGCACTGCTTGGAGCAGTGGTTCCCAACCCTGCATGTTTTTGGTTTGTCTCCACTCCAGCACACATGAATCCAATGGCTGCATCAAACCCAGTGTCTGCACTTGCTGCAGAAGCCTGTTAATAAACTATTCACTTACATCAGGTGTGCAGCAGCAGCAGCTGGGGAAATGGCAAAAGGTTTACTCTTGTTGAACGGTTTTCTTGAAAACCTGAAGGTCCTGTACCTGAAGAAGGTGCGCTGACCTCATTTAAACAGCGCTGTACGTTTTTTGGGGGGGAGGTTTAAATGTGGACTAAAAGAATGTACTCCACTCTGCCTACAAACGTGGGTGTCGTTTCAATTGATGGGAACTCTGGTGCGCTTCAAATAGATACGTAAATCAAAAGTGGACAAGAGGCCGTTCCAAGACCAGAAGGTGTACTCCAGCGCAGGGCATTCTGGGTAAGTACAAAGTTACTCATATCATCTGTCTACCTTGGTCACCGCCTGTACAACCAGGCATAGACCCAGATTTAGTCCACCTATCACTTCTGACTGACTGAGCTGATTACTGGGTCTTTAGCGTTTTTACATGCAGATACGCTTTTCAGTGAAACGGTTTGTAATGAAACATGAACAACTAAAGGCAGCCACAGATTCTGTTACCAGTGCGAGCTTTAATTATTGATGTCCAGCTTGAGGGCTCTTGGGCTTTGTTTATATGTCCGAACTCGGCCGACTGGCTGCAAAGTTAAGTTGTTTTTCAGGGTTCCCTTAAGAGATCCGTATCCACTCTGTTTTACCCAATCTATTTATGAGCAAAGCTAGCGAGCTCTCAGGAGGTTTTACATTATTTTAATCGTGGGTTGTAAAATTATTCAAATTTTAATTGCTGCTTGACATTTTATGAACAATAAAACCTTCAGTGGTTGCAGACTGAAGTCATTTTAATCATCTAATGCGTTACCAGAAGAAGCTAATTACTGTACACTTCTGAGCAACAAAGGTAATAAACAGCTTTAGATATGTTACGGGAAAAATTCCTCCATATTTTTTGGCTTCTATACATTACGCTTCTGACCTTCACTTAAAATATAGTCACAGAAAACATTGTGTTATTCTGGGAATTATTTTCTCCCTTTTAAACCATTTGGAAAACGGGCTAAACGTATCACCTTGTTTTATCAACTGTTTTTACTACACAGAAATAAAATAAAGAAAGAAATCAAACTCCTGCTGTAAACCATTTTAGATATTATCTTAGTACTATTGTGTTCTGTTTGTTTCATATGTATTCATTTCAGCTCATTCAGATTCTTTAAACCAGTATTGGAAGAATGATATGTCTAATAATGAAGCACTATAATAGAGACACAAAAAAATACCACTTTTAAAAATATTTTAAGCAACTAATTATTACATATTATGTATTTAGTCTTTCAATTTCAGTACTTTGCAGAACCACCTCTCGCAAACTCAGTCAGATTAGATGAAGAACCAAAGTGAACATCCATCTGCTTCAGCTACTGTGCTGGATTCTGGACTTTGACTGGGCCATTCTGACACAATAATGCAATTTGTTTTAAATCATATTATTCCAAACCCCTTACAGCTTTATTTGTAAATCACACATTTAAACTCTACATACTAATTACCTGATATCCATTAGCAACTAGTTGGACAGGTTATTTGTCTCAGGTGTGTTGAAGACAAATCTAAAACCTGCAGGAAACCGGCCCTCGAGGACCCGCATTGCCCACCCCTGCTCTAAAGCTTCAAAATTATTTCGGTAATCCTTTTCAATTAGGGTTTCAAACCGGATTCAGCAGCGGACTCGACTGTTTTTAGTTTATTTGAGCTCAAATTTCAGATATCTTAACTGTGAGGCGACAGTAATCACCACCGAGCTGCTGTGCCGCCACAGGAGATGCTTGAAACCCCTAATATCACAGCAGTGTGCTCGAAATACGTAAAAGATTAGCACTGGCTTTAATGCGTATTAATTAAGTAAATCTGTGCACTCGTTTTCACATAATCCTATGTCAACATACTAAACTTGTCTTCATATACTGCACAGATTGCGTTTTTCCGAACTTGGCTTGGGACCAAGAATCTTAAAGCACTAAAGAAAATTGGGTTTCCGTATTAATAGGATAATTTGTGCAGCAAGAAACTCTGCACTCTAATCAGATCAACCACTTAGTATTTTCTCCAGTCTTTGTTAATGCGCGTAGTTCTCGAGCTGATGATTTGTGCTGACTCTCACTCCACATACATTCTGTGTCCCCTGCTAACATGAAATAATGTTGTTCTTGCAGTGTTTAACATGCAGTTGCAAACCCATAGATGTAAAATGTAACCTGAAAAGTTACATTTTGCTGCATATTAGACTAATTAATAGTATGTAACATGATTTTACAGGAATAATTTTGCAACACATGATGAGGGTGGGCTTTTAATAATGTTTTTTAATGTTTGCATTAATCTTTTTAATTTAAGATTTGCTAATATCTCTTGAATCTCTGAACTAAAAAATGGAAAATCAAAAAATTTAAACAAATCTTATTAGAGTAGTTATAAGTTAAAGTCTTCATATTTAAATTTTATTTGTAACAATAAGATAAATAGATGTTAACGCTAGGTAACCAGCCATATTTAACTTTGCCGTGCTATGTAACTTTTTTGACACACTACTACTTAACTTCCATGTTCTCCTAATTCTCCCTGCCTCCTGCCTTTGTTCGGGTCACACATCAACATACACACAGAGGCTGTTGTGTAAAGAAAGTTTTGAAGTGCACATAGAAACTAGGTTTTAGATGTCAAACCTGCCCTTTAGGAAATTGTTGGACTTCAGACAGAAGCGAACTGTTGCGTGACGTACTGAGTCAGATGTCTTTGGGCCTTCATCATCTCAAAATGCAGCGGTGGTTCAGGAAACTGATAAGCTTGAACGAAAAAGGGCAAACCAATCAGCTAAACAAGCACAGAGCAGGATTAGCTGATAGTAATAACCTCAATTCACCTTTACTTATCATAAAACCACGCTCATGTTTGAAATCTGTGGGCTATTTTTTAAAGTTTAGAATATTTTGTTTTCTTTATTGGTTTGCTGCAGATCCACTCCAGGTTGTAGAGTTTCTGGAGAGATCTTGACTAAAGGGCTTATATGGTTGTTTTTGGTCAGATGCTTATAGTGAGCTGAAAATTATTTTTTTTTCCTCTTTGTAAAATGAAATAATTGTAATTTGATTCCTGGTGGACAATCGTTTTCGCCACTGGGCTTTTCACCAGCTCAGCAAATTCTATCAGTGAAAATTTGCAATACTGTCGGGAATTTGCAAAAGGCATATTTTCCATGCAATAGTTATTATAGTTATATCTTTATGAGCTATACCTCTCTCTAACAGGAGGTCTATCTTTGTATTTCCAAACAAAAAATACATCATAGATTGTAGTCTAATGCCATTCATTTGAATTTAGATATTTAAAAAGTCATAGAAATCTAACGTTAAGCTAGACTAAATGACTTTGGTAAATAAAGTTAACTTAAACAACCTATGCGGTCTTCATATTGAGGTGACAGTGGCTGGAGGTGGGGCCTTTGTAAGAGTCTATAAGTTACTCTAGCTGTAAAACTCCAGTACTAAAAGCCTCATAGGCCAGATGGTTTAACAAGTGGATTCTTTCAAACTTAGTTTTAGGATTTCCTCAAATCAGAAGCTGCCATCAAAAGAAAAATTTAACTTCAGCTTCATATATTTTTATTCATTCACTGCAAACTGTTTTTAAAACAGAAAAAAAACTGAATCCCTTTTGACCTTTGAATTTTATGCAGATATAACGACAAGCACCTGTGAGCATTATCAGGCAAATAAAGGGCAATTTTTCAGCATTAATTACTCCCATGTTTTGGAGAGTTGATTGTAATGCGTTCTGACATTTAGCACAGAAAATTGTCCCACGTGCTCTCTGGTGGTAATTGCATTAGGGAAACATGGAAGGTACCATTAAAAACAAGGTGAGATGATAAAACACGGCCGACACTTCTAATGTGTTTCTGTAAATCCGATTTCTCTTCAGATTTACCAAATTGTGCTTATTATATATTCATAGGTTATTTCCATTACCTATGGCATACAAAGGGGCACCATTGATGTAATCTGCTTTACAACCTTTGGCTGTATTTGCATGCGTTCAGCATAGCCTCGTGGAAAGCTTATGATATTTTATCATGTTCGCTATGGATACTGTTTATATTTCTAATTACAGTTTGTTCTTCTCAGGGAAGTTAAGGTCCAGACTTAAGTCAATCAGTACTTAATTGTCTCTCTCATGTAAACCCAATTTATTGGTTGAAAACATTGTTGAACATAATCTTTACCTACGAAAGATAATTTTAGCCCAAATCCATCATTTTTATAATATCCATATCAAACTTTTTCACAGCTTTAATACATTTGTGCCACTTTCATATGTGGTACTGATTTGGATAAGTACCTGACAGTTTTCCAAACATCGCATTGTATGTTGCACTTTATCCAGCTTTTAAATCAAGGATGTGAGATATGTATCATAGTTCTGCACCAGAAAGAGCCAGATGTGGTAAATCTGAAATTTAGCTTTCTTTTTTCTACACTTCCTTCATCTTGTTAGGATCTTGTGACGTTATGGTCGGCTCCAGTTGCTCAACAACTTTGGAATCCATCACACAACTTGGCGGCTCATTGTTACTTTCATGAACATTGCAAGCTTTTCTGCGCATGAGGGTTGCTTTGGGGTTGTAAACTGTTCACGCTGATGTCTGATGGCAGTTGCATTTCATTTAGTACGAATGAATATGCAAAAAATAAAAGATCTGTTTTCAGCAAAATATGCAATGAAGCGTCAAGACCTGCTGTGTAAACGTAGGCTTAGATCTGAGCTACTGGAGCTCACTTTCTTTCCAACAACTTTTAATTGTGAAAGTTTTATCTACAGTTACTCATGCAGCATGTCCTTAATATGTGATTGACAATGTTCAGCTTTTCATGGCCCCTGCTGCCATGATCTATTACCAGAAGCAGAGTATGGGTAAGTCTGTGATATTAGTGAAGAAACATGAAGATACACAGAAAAATGAATATTAATGGATCAAATAAAGACAAAAATAGGCAGTTATTGCCTTTGTTTTTGCTTGAAATACTTTTGAAAACATTTTATCTAAATGTGGTTGGTTTCTACTTTCCTTTTTGATTACCAATACGTTAACAACCCTTCAAACATTGTATTCATCTGATTTAAAAAGAGATATTTCGAGAAGGTCAGGATCTGGTTCAGTACAGTAAGATGAAAGACCTTTAAATGTGTCCTTTCTTTTCTAATGTTTCTGCTCTTCATAGTCCTTCGTTCCCAAAAGGCCTGAAAATAAAAGGCTTTCATCGCATCTGTCTCTTTATTACAATGCAGCCCTGCAAGCCAAATAAATTGTTACAGACATCATATCGTATAACTGAGAATGCAAAGCATCAACCTTGTGGGAGAAACAATGTGCTCAATTTATTCATCAATTGCTTTACTATTTTCAATATGTTTTAACTGATTAAAATATTCATCATTTACTTTGTTAGACTTTAATTCGTGACCAAAACCGTAACACAAAAGTCGAACTTGATTCAACAGAATGTTCACAAAACAGCGAAGAAAAGAAAAGGCTTTACAATTTATTGGGAAAAACGTATTTGGGAGAATTTGTGGTCAAACTTTCAGAAATTTTAGCAAAAATGCTAACTCACTAAACAAACAAACGAAATAAAAAGATCAATTTTGATTAAATATCGTAAAAGGTACAGGGACAGGTTACATAATTACTAATTTTCTAAACATGTTCCCTGGAAGCTAACACTAGTGAGTAGCTAAACTAGCTTAATATGAATCATTTTTAGGGGTCCCTAATTATCCGAACGTTCCTGTTGTACGGCACCTTATATCCGCGTCAGTGGAGAAACCTAAAAAGCAGCCTGGTGCACCTCAGACAGTGGAGGGAGCCATCACTGAAGTGATTTGTGTAAGCTGTTGAACTGATACCCTTTTTTTTAGTTAGTACAGAGATACCAAAGACAGACGTATGGAAGGCTTTAATGCTCTATTAATGAAAGAAGCATGAGATATTGTATGAAATGCATTTTCCTGTAAACTCACAGGCCCATATTTCACTCTTATGTGAACATCTCCACCAGCCATGAAAACATTATATGATGATGCTGTAATATTTGAAAAGATTACAGATTTTGACCCAAGTTCAGTTGGATTTTAGTTTATTTGTATAGCACATTTTCGTGTACAAGACAATTCAAAGTGCTTTACATAGGAAAAAAGATCAGAAAATGAAACAATAAAATCAACTTTGAATTTAAAAGAAATAAAATAAAATAATAATAAAATATAAATAAAATAATAATAATAGTAATATTCTCAGTTGCTATAAGCACAGTTGAATAAGGCTGTTTTCAGCCTGGATTTAAACATCAGCAGAGTTGAAACCTGTCTCACCTCTTCAGGAAGACTGTTCCAGATTTTAGGAGCATAAACTGGAATGG